>JAOYMZ010090699.1:0-10812 GCA_025802335.1 Pinguicula primuliflora
CGCGTGGGATGAGATCAATTCACCAGCTCCATCTGCTCCGGCACCTGATGCTAAGAGCAACGAATCCCTATCCAAGAGGAGATCATCCCCTTCTTCCAACGTGTCACCTTCTCAAAAGAATCCACAACCATCCAAAAATGCTATATTGAACTCTCCAAGTTTGTCAAAGAGCAGCTTGGCCGCGTTGATCCCTACTTTGAGAAACTTGCTGATGCCATGGTCACCTGGATCGACGCGTGGGATGAGATCAATTCACCAGCTCCATCTGCTCCGGCACCTGATGCTAAGAGCAACGAATCCCTATCCAAGAAAAAGTAGGCATATCTTGCTTTCTTTACATCAACCTGCTTCTTTGTGATTTCATAGAAATATCAGGTTCCAAAAGAATCTCATCGCAATGGTCTATTCTGTTTTTCGTCTTTGTTTCCATTAAGTTATTCTAGGAAAATAAGCTATCATACGGACAGCCCAGATATGATAAGTTATTTCATTGTTCATCTAGGACACACACACCATACCAAGTCACGGTCAGGCCTTAGTTATACTTTTATGCCTGCGTAAGATCTTGAGCCTAACCTGATAGATTATAGCACCACATTCCTTTTTGGTAGCATATCGAATGGGGTGATCCTTTTTGTTGTGCGCTGTATTTATGTACTTAATGTGATTTAACCTCGTCGGCTCTTTTGTTAACCTGTGATAAGTACCATCTCTGACTAAAGGAAGCTAAATCTCTTTTGTCCTATGTGTGGCTTGTACAGCCGTGTTGAACATGGATATCACGCATAATATTTTGTTTCCACCATGATGATAGTGGCTGGCACTTGAACATTAGGAGGATTGATGATAGGTCAGGATTTGGAATTATTTGTTTTAGGTGATGATGAGGTTCATGCCTCACAGTTAGGTGCAAGTACATGATTTGTTTGATGGTATCATTTTTTACTTCATGGTTATGCATCTGGGCTTGAATGTTGTTGCTGATTTTGTAACGGCTTATTATTTGATTTTCAACCGTGCACATTGGGTCATAGAATGGTGGGTGATCTCTGTTACATCTTGCATGATCTGGTGGTGTTATTCATTAGTTGTTTATTATACACTCACTCACGGTCACCTGAGTTGCATGAGGATGTCTATGCTTTAGTATTATCCAATTTTCTGTTTATAAGCAACAGGGAGGGGATCTTTTAGTATATTTGGTTAACTGTTGATGGGGTGTTTGGTACAGTTGAGGTTCCATACTTCTGTGCTCCTAGGGTGGGATTTATTTCTTTGATTATAACTGTTTGATCTTTTCTTTCACACGATGTATGTGCTCGATGAAGTGAATTCTGTAAACAAAGCTGCTACGCATACATACTACTTTTGTACATAAAACATACATACTGTCGTTTTGCCTTTTACATTTTTAGCAGTAGTTTTGCTTTTAATGTCTTTGTAAAACGACAACCCATTTTTAAAAAAATATATTACGAAAGGATAGTATGTATGCTTTTATGTACAAAAGTAGTATGTATCCGAAGCATTTTTGTTGTGTAAAATGATGAGTACCCTTGCTGTTAATCTTGTTCACATGTGTTTATATTGTTTTGGAAATAACCAAGTGATGAAAATTCCTTGCAGAGCCGAGGTGAGGGATTCAGGAGGGAGACTATTGAAGTTTGAGAAAGGAGACCTGATTTTACTTTGTCTCATGTTAGTATTGGTATTTGTTGGCTGTGTATCGAAGATTATTTTTGTTTGGTTATTTGGCTGAGTCTAATGGTGATATGATACCCTTGAAATTTTGTTCAAGACTTATTTTGTATTATGATCTAGGTTGCTTAGAAAGGTTACGACTTTATTGGTATCTTATGATGTTTCACGCAGATACGTATTTGGGCTTAGGTATAGCTAAGGATATATAGGGCTATATAACAAATCCTAACTATATTGATTGATGAAATCGGGCAAGGTTAAGAGTTTATTGGTATCTTATGTTGTTTCACGCAAATACATATTTGGGCTCAGGTATAGCTAAGGATATATAGGGTTATACTGCCATAACAAATCCTAATTATATTGATTGATGAAATCGGGTTGAAATCGGATTCATTACATCCAATAGATTTGGCCAACTTATATAATAAATAAGCCAAGAAATGCTACAGCATAAGGATTTAGGTTGAAAGATGCATACAAATATAAAGCATACCATTTGTTTATTGTGTAGTCTGTACTTTATGGTCATCTAATCACGTTTTTTCGTGTTGAACTCTTGCATTTCTTGTGCCAATTTTTTTTTTTTGGTCGTATAGCATTTGTGAAAGAAGCCTGTGTCGTAGACTAACTATTACACATAACATGGCCCCCAATAGATTCTGACCTGTGTGGAGAAAAACTATTCAAGCATGAACTCCAGTATTCTATGTTGGGACCAGGTTTAACTTATCATGTTCATGCACGTATGTGCCATTGCAGCTCAAACAAATTAGGCCAAAAATAAACAATATTAAGAGCAAGGCAAACCAAAAAACAGCTACCGTCCTCTTTTCATCGCCCTGCATGGCACTACGGCAAACTTCCACCACTGCCTTCTCTTCCTCCTCCGCCGCCACAGCTTTCGCTTCCGATAAAGATGACTCGGTGATGGAACAGGAAGATTGAGCAAAACCACCGTCGAAGCTTCTCCTCTCCTTATTTTTCTCATCAAAGGCCAATCCATTTTCTTCAACTGTCCAAACCAACTCCGACTCAGCGTCCTCCTCCTCCTCCGTCCGGAAAAGCTGCCGCCCCTTGATTTTCCCACTCATTATGGCTAACCTTCTATCCCTGAGTATCTCCTCCATTGCTACATCGACTTTCTTTGGCCGGAAAATTCCATCATCCGGCAACATCATGTCCTGCAGAGAATACATGAGCACTCTAGGAGAAGTTTCCAATAGATGATCCAAACGGGTGACGATGCAACCAGCATCTGATGAAACTCTCGAGCATCTGTACGGGATTCGTGGCTTTGATTTTTCTAAAGATTCCCATTCTTTCTCGAGATTATTCAACTCTTGCATCAAATCTTTCCCTCTTCTCTGAGTCGGCATCGTGATGAATTCTTATTCGTAGTAGGCAAGAGCATGAAGGAAACAGATCGAGGTATGGTTAACTACCCACTTCCTAATTTTACTCAGTTTGAAATTTAAACCATGAGACTATAGCATTATGTACGCAACAGTTTTGCAATGCAGTTCCTATTGACCAAAAGTTTCGGGTACTGACCGTATATACAAGATCGTCCCGAATTCTAATCCTGACCATCCATTGTTGATCCGACGACACAGATCAACAGCATTTAAAAATTAAGTGATCCACTCCTGACCGTCAAATCAACAAATGAACTACCAGAATTAGAATTCGAGACATAAGAGTGCTATCTAACTAATTTTGGTATGGAGCCAACGTGATACCAATTTTGATTGAACACCATTCCACACTGTCACAGAAAATAACATAAGACAGAATTGTCATTGCTTCACTATTTTCAACATCATAGAATTACCAAATTCGGTACTTGCTTGCTTGTAACAACCAAAAGGAACAAGAAGAATATCATGGTTACCGAAACTAATCACTTCTTGTGGTACAGTTTAAATTACGACCGGCTCAGGATTGCTTTGAGATGTCTTCAATTACGCCTTTTCCATCCATCATATCAAAGAAGAAATTTTTTTGAAGGGGATCTCCTTTGCCAGATATTGCTTTGATCACTTCCTGCATCCATAAATATTTGAAATCAACAAAACATTCCAACCAACTGAACCCACAATCAGTGTGAGTATTTTCATGATGCCAAAGTAGAAGAGCGATCACGAATCCAAGAATTCCACCAATGATGGCACATACAGGTGCAAATTCTTGTTTACCTTCTAACAACCTCTCAAGGAGGCTATCAGGAATTAGAGATTCATCCAAAAACTGCACAGATTGGTGGACAAATAGGTGAATAAGTGTGATAAGAATGTGATAGCAGCTTAAATTTTTCAATGAAAAGATTACTTGCTCTGCACAAATTTCCTTCCTCAACTTCAGAACATTTGACATGTCAGAAGCAGAAACCTCTCCAGGAATTCGTCCTTCAAGCACTTCAAATTTCTCAATTACTAGAAAGAAAAAGATTGAAATCTTACCTATTTTCAAGCGGAAAGAAGACTGGAGGTATGTATATACTGCTAAATCACTTGATATGATGAAAGAAAAATGCTTGCCCTGGTATATAATTTCGTTCCAACGCATTCAAGAAGCAGTGGTCCAGTATTCAGACAACACTTTCTTCAATGTGCCCGCATGGAAAATTTAGGTTACAAGTTATTATATCATTGTTGAAAAGAACTCCAGGCCCAAGAAAATAAACACTCAAATGTCCCAGATGTGAAAAGGTTAAGATCTACCTCTCATTGCAAGATACAATTTCGAAACCCTTATGGGAAGAGAGCTCCATGGGACAGAAATAGAGGGAGGGGGAAGAAACAAAATATAGAACTTTACTCAGAAGATCACAAGATAGATACCTACAAATTAAAAGAATGCATGAAAGGCCAACGTCGAAAAGGGTGCCTCTGCAATATGCTGCAATATGCATGAAAGGCCAACGTCGAAAAGTCGCGTTGTTTCATACTCACAGGTTAACATTCTACAGTTCTACATTAATCCTAAATCCTAATCCTTATCTATCCGGATAAGTCCAATGAGGAAGAGGTTCAAAAAGTTCACAAAATTTTTCTAAATTTAAGAGTGATCAACAAGCTATTTTAAGTATAAGAAAACTAAGATGAATCACCATAATTGAAAGATAACAAACAAACAAAAATGTATTAGAAGAACCAGTAATCTTCTTAGAATTGATACTGGTGCTATTTTAGTTCAGAAAACTAGATAATTTTACAACTCTAATTCATGCATGAGACATGAGAATAACCAAGAAAGCATATATGCATCTAAAGATATAATACAATGAATTGGTATTTGTACCTCAAAACATGGATAATCAAGGTGGCATTGAACAGTTTCATCACCTTTTTTCTGTCATGATGAGAGAAAGTAGCTTTCAAACATTGAAAATCAATACTTAGAAACTGAAAGTGATAGTCACATGCATAGCCGAATGAGCCAACAAAAAAATCAATATCTCTGGCTTAATCCAATCTATTCTATTTCATTTGCTACAAAAATTAAACTATAAGTGAATCAAACATGAAAGGAATCATGGGGAGAACTAAGATAGTTGAATTAGAATTTCATAACTTTGGAGTAGCTATAACTGTGCAGGTCGACAAATATTTCACCACACGAGTCTCTGCAGTCCACCGAATAAAATGCAAAACGTTTTAACAATTTGTGAAACTTCTCATTAACAGATATCTGCAGTACAAACTTTTCAAAGAATTCAATACTGAAGTTGGATAGTTCACCTATTGTTATTTAATTATCAGTCTCTAATGGAAGAACGAAATGCCTTAAAACAGAATAGGCCCATAGGGAACGGTAATGGCGATCCCACCTTTTTGAACAGAAACATGAACCATGGGGTTGAAATCCTTCAAGGAATCACAACATAGCTCAGCAAGTGATTTCCCCTGGAGGAATCAAAAAGTTGGACAACAATAAATCCTCAGTTACCATACGATCATCGTTTAATGTCAAACTACCAATTCCTGCTAGCACAAGATTATTGCAGAACTGACATACAGAGATTCAGATAAAAATAAAGCCAATCAGAAGCAAGCAATGACATTATCCAAAGATTACAGATTCAGAAGCATGTGAATATAAACTTCATCCACACTAGCCGTGACAAATACCTCAATAACGGCGCCCTTTAAGCCACTGACCAGTACATGCGACTTGCTTAGCCTGGAATTGAGCACAGTAAATCAAACCACCAATTCGTAAAGCGAAATGGAAGCTGAAACATCAACGAAAATAGACGTCTGCACTTCTTTAGCACCTCCGTTGAGCATCTGCTCCCCATACGCGATCTTAAAGTGCCGTTTCTTGCTCCGTCAGCTCCTCTCCTTCCACAACCAGCTGCAACCTGAAACTCACTCAGCAAGAAATCCTTCAGAGAGCTTATTTGCCCTAAATTATGGAAGATAGTGCAGTTGGCAAAAAAATTTCTCCTCGCACCAAACTTTTAGGTAATTTTTTAAAATGACATTCACCCTTTTACGGAAAGACCGGTATAAAAACCCGGTGATAATTAAAATTCGTTAATCACGCGTAATTAAGAAGATACCGATCTTCAAAAGATCGGTAAATATTATTTTGTATTTCACTTTTTAATACACCGGTCATTGGAAGACCGGTGGTATGTAATACCGGTCTTCCGAAGATCGGTACGAAACAAAACTTATATCAGTGCCCGAGATCGGTCGAAACATTTCTTCAGCGACGAACTTGCCATTTCTTCAGCTTCCAATTCTTCTCTATTCCATTTCCGGCGACTTCCAGCGACGATCTTGCTCTTCCGGCAACTTCTTGCTCTTCCGGCGACGATCGACAGCTTCTTCCGACGACTTCTTCCTAGTTCTTCTTCCGACGAGTTATTCTTTCAAGTATTTTCGAGTTTCGGTTTTTTTTAATTTGTTTCGGATTTTTTGTTATGATTATGAATTGTTATGAAATTGTTATGAATTATTAGGAGTTGTTATGAATTATTAGGACTTGTTATGAATTATTAGGAATTGTTATGAATTATTATGAAATTGTTATGAATTATTATGAAATTGTTATGAATTGTTATGAATTATTAGGAATTATTATAAAATTGTTATGAATGATTATGAATTATTAAGAAATTTTTATGAATTATTAGAAATTATTATGAAATATTTGAAATTATTATGAAATTGTTATGAATTATTAAAAATTATTATGAAATATTAGGAATTATTATGAAATATTAGGAATTATTATGAAATTGTTATAAATTATTAGAAATTATTCTGAAATATTAAGAATTGTTATGAATTATGATATTTGTTATGTAGGATGAGTTTTCAGCTGAGTCAGCGATCTGATTTGTACAGATCGGTTTCTTGTAAGGTATTATTGGATTTGGCTATCCATCGTAGTTCTTGAGTGTTGGACAAGCAGATCCATCTGGATGAGGTGATGAGGATGCATCATCCAGATCTATTTATACGCAGGGTCCAATTGGACAGACGTGTGCAGCAGCATATATTCGAGGCGTGGATGTGGGGCGCTTATCTCGCCGCCGATATACGAGAGGATCGACGTTTCATTATGGGGTTTGTTGAGAGGTGGCATCCGGCCACACATACGTTCTGGTTGCCGTTTGGAGAGTGTTCGATCACCCTTCAGGATATGTCGATACTGTGGGAGATTCCTATTGATGGTATCTCCATTACTTCTGATCAGTTGGGGGCTGGCACCTGGACGATCGAGCGGTCAAGAGTGTATTTGGAGAGGTGACTCGGCATGGACCTTGCTTCTGATGTCTTCCGTCAATCTGAAGTCCGGGTAGCCTATATCGGGCAGTACTTGATAGATCACCCGCTCACTATCGACAGCACCGATGAGGAGATGGAGTGTTTTGCCCGAGCAATGCTTGCTCTTATAGTCGGTGGGATTTTATTACTGGATACATCCAGTAACAAAATTCCTATGAGGATCATCTGCTTGGTGGAGGACTTGGTGGTCATTAGGCAATATAGCTGGGGAACCGCCGTGCTGTATAACCTCCATCACTATCTCTGTAACATTCACATGGATGGGGTAGGATAAAGTCGTTGACTGGCGCGACGCGACTTTTTTATTTATGGGGATATTCGAGATTGCCTACTATTTTCTCCTATATTTTGTCGATGCCATTTGAGCGTTACACTGAGCGTCGGGTTGAGGAGTTCCCCGAGATCTATGGTGTCAGATTCGTCTAGAAGATGAGGAGCGTCGACCAGGGGAGTCATTTAAATTGGACAATTCGGGTGCAGTTGGATGATGTGCGTTCCGAGTAAGTTCGTAATTTGATGTTTTCATATCGAAATAAAAAGTTCGATCGTTCATATTTTAATTTATATCTCTAACGGTTCTTATGTTATGTGTAGTTTGTGTCTACTCCGTTCAGCCCACCCGACATGTCTCTGATTAGTCCTGCCGACCGGATATTTTGGGACTACGACGGTCCTATATTTTGGATGGATTTTATTGAGTTCATTCACGCCCTTCGTGTTCGACATCAGTTTGGATACATCCAGCCGATTCCCGATCCAGTCGATAAGATGTTGATTCACAGGACCGAAAGCAGTAGGCATCGAAAGATGCAGATTACTTTGTATCGTGAGATGTGGACTAGGAGGGACCAGCACATCACTGGGGATCAACCTCTACCGACACAGCAAGTTAGATGGGGCAAGGGTTATGCGGAATGGTATAATCGGCATCGCCGACCACTTTATTGTCCTTTATTGCCTAGACCGGAGAGAGGAGTACCATATGACCACAACTCGCTACTGAATTTGACGATAAAATTAATTATTTCACCTTTTCATATTTATTTGTTTGTTCGATCGATTAATATAATTTTTTTCTTTAATTGTATACAGTACCATCGAGTTGGTAAGATGGTTAAAAATCGTGTGACAGGGGAGCAGTGGCGAGGGGCAGGAGTGGAGTTAAGATCATTTCTCCAATCGAGGCTTGGAGGTCCAGGTGTACCTAATCCAGAACAGCATTACGAGTGTACCCCGATAGCTAATCAGTCAATGCCAACAGCTAGTAGTTCTCAGGGTATACGAGCTCCGAGTAGTTTGCGAGGCACTCAGGGTATACAAGCCTCGAGTTTTTTCGTTAGGCATTGGCAGCACACAGGACAGGCTGGAGCCCGCCAATGATCCAGAATATTGAAGGACATTTTTAGATGAGTAATATTATGGAAAATGATTCGTACACCTAATATGGTTACACCAAATTTGGTGTACAAATCTAAACAGACAAAAAATTAACGGAAATCATTAATGAGCAAATTAACGTTAGTTGAGAATAATGAGTTCATACTAAAGTTGTTCTTTCACTAATAAAAGTGTTAACACACTTTTAACTTACAACAAATTTGGTGTACGTATCACTACCGTAAAATTATTGATATTTGTTGTTTTTAAAATTCAATTTGTTTGTATTAGGCTTTTATAAATATATATCAATTTATTAAAAAAAATTAATATATATTAAAACTTTAACTCAAAAAAATTATATTTAATACATACCGGTCTTCGAAAGACCGGTATATCTTAGTAACCATACTAGTCTTCGCATGACCGATATGCTCTTAATTACGTGTGATTATCTTTGTTAATGACGTTCGATTTTCGGAACATCGGTATTTGAGGATATCGGTGTTCCAAAGGCCGGTTACTCGCACCGATTTCTCAAAGACCGGTGCGTGGCATTTTAAAAAACTGGCCGCTATTTTGTGGCACATTCAAATATTTTCCCAATGTCAACTCGTCGAGGGGCAAATTCGTCTTTTCTATCATGACAGCCAATTCTTAATGAGCCCGAGTTAGATCCAAATCTGGTTGAAAACACGCAATGTTCCTGCGCTAGCTTTCACAGTCCCATGTCGATTTCACAAGAAAATACTCTTCCATTGTGTTGCTTAAGCTAAAGCCGGAGATTTTATTCCCGGAATTCAGATCCAGGGTAATTGCTATCCGGTGAAGTCTGTCATGATTTCCTTGATTTTTTTTCCGACGATGCGTTTACTATTTTTGGCGGTGCGGGTGGGAAAGTCGAATTGAATGCAACTCTTGCTGTTTTTCATTTCCTGAATACTTGAGTTTAAACTGGGTTTCCGAAATTCGGTGCTACTGTAGATCTATGCATGGTTGGTGCTTCGGATAGTTGTTTTTGTGAGTAAGGACTGAGGTTTTTGGTGAATGGATTATCATTTTCGTTTCGCATGCTTTATATTCTAGCGGTGTTAATTTGTTTGTGGATTGTGGGTTCAGTTCGGGTTTCCTATTTATTAAACGTTTATGATTAGCAACGTGCGTTTATGCCGAAGATGTATATTTTTTTTTATCTGAGGTTCCTCTTTCTATAACAACCTTCCCAGTAGGTTGGAAATGGTGGTCACAGTATCAAAATTCGTGTTTTTTCTTATAATTTCCCATACATAGAGGTGTTTTTTTGCTTGTATGCTTGTTTACATATGTATCTTTTCTTCGGATTTGAAATAAGGCCTGCTTGATTCCTTGTTTAACTTGGAAAAGATTCGTTTAGCCCATTACTGATGCGTTTTTTCCTTAGCGTTGATTGGCTAGACAGTGCATGTATGTGTATATTTCTTTGGGTTTTCTGTTAACTAAGTTCTGGTTTCTAATGAGTACACGAACTAATCATTAGGACGAGTGCGAATATCTGGTAAAACCTGTACTAATTTTATGAATTTACCTCTTGCAGAACTAAAATTTCTATATTCTCGATTTCGGTTTATTATACGGGTGTGAGGGTGTATTGTCAGCATTACATCTTTTCAGCAATGGCGCCATCCTTGATTTCAAGATGGAAATGCTGTGCTGCATTTGCATACTTGATCATTTTATTCCAGGTCTGTAATGGCTTTTATCTACCTGGAAGTTATATGCATACATATTCGACAGGAGAGGAAATATATGCCAAGGTGAATTCACTGACCTCTATTGAAACAGAGCTTCCCTTCAGCTATTATAGTCTTCCTTACTGCAAACCCCTTGGGGGAATCAAGAAAAGTGCTGAAAATCTTGGTGAGCTGCTAATGGGTGATCAGATTGACAACTC
>JAOYMZ010090710.1:0-10811 GCA_025802335.1 Pinguicula primuliflora
TACGAATTGAACGAAGCTAGAACATTAATATACAAATAAGTCATAAATTGTCTACATAGTGGGGCTCAATCGAGCCCCAAGCTTACAAGATTAGCCCATGCTTAGGGCATGGGCTTGAGAATAAGCAAATAAAGCATAAGACAAAGCCATAAATCGAATGTAAATGACAAAATCCAAGTCTCTCACTTGTCCGAAATCAAGTCTTCTTCCTCTCTCCTTTGTGTTATTCAATACCCGAAGGTATTATGCCTCTTCCTAGTGGCCTTAGCTCCTTTCTTGAGCCCCTTTCTTCAAAAATCAGAATGTCCCCTTATTCTGGGTGAGAGAGACTAGAGGCTCTGTTGTGCGGATTCAAGAATGTGTCTCTCCCTTTTTGCTTCTCTCCTTTCGATTGGAAAAATTGTTAGGTGAGATATTTTTGGGACATGTGCCAAACAAATTCAAATCTCCCATCCTCATTTTGTGTTGACATCGGAATGTGTGTAGAGATTTGGTTAAAGAATTCCACTTATACGCACCTTTGTTGACCAAATCAACTTTCCTTTCCTTTTATGATTCACCTTGATGATTGAAGGAGATGTGGCCTCTTTTTATCCGCACAATCTCTTATATGCATTTGTAACACACGACCCTTATATTTCTTCCTTGAAATAATCATCTTCACTTGAATGAATATGGCTCCAAATAGTGTGTAGCTTTAGTGAAGGATTCTGTGACTTTGTCCAAATGTTGCATATGATCTTTACATGTTCATATCATGCCAAAATGTGCATGAAATGAGTAGAAATCCTGCAAGATACAAATACGTGCCTCTTTTCCCGAAGTTAGCTCAAATGATCATAATTTATGGCATAATTCAAGTGTTGAAGGTATAAAATGATATGAAATGATATATGAAATATGTTCCAAATAGAATCTCATCAACGACGAACTCCTAGTCTTAATGACATGACCGCCAATGCTGGAAGGCTTTCGCTAAACCAATTAACTCCTTCTCGTACATTGGCAAAGCCATGTACCATTGGTCGAGCATCCTGCTAAAAAGTCTATCAGATGGAGATCTTGCATTAACAAAACTCCAATTCCAATGGAAGACACATCACATTCTACCACAAACTATTTTGAGAAGTCTGGCAGTTGCAGAACTGGTGCAGTGACCATCGCTTGTTTTAAGTCCTGAAATGATTTTTTTTGCGGCTAGCCCCCATTTGAAAGCCCGTTTCTTCAGCAAGGTCGTAAGAGGAGCTACTATGATCCCATACTTGTGTATAAACTGTCGATAATAACTGATAAGTCCAAGGAAAGCTCGTAACCCCTTCAAATCAGATGGTAGCGACCAAGCTATCATTGCAGACATCTTTGAAGGATTATCAGCTATCACCCCAACCCCAACGTATATGATATGGCCTAGGACAATAAAGTTATTACAACAGTCGAGACTGGATCGGCCAAAAACTATAATCTCAAAAATTGGCCTAATATGTTAACTTCTATCATGGGGTGGTATATTTTGCACAATTTGTACTAAATTGGGTTTTATAAGACAAACCCTCAAATTTGTACCAAGGGTTCCGTAATTGTCTGACTGTATCGTACCCACCATAGTCTACCATAGTACCAAGGATTCCACAATTTATCAATGTATCGTGAAAAACCATCAATTAGAGTTTTGCTAGTTTTTTTCATATTTAAATTTAAATAACCTGAATACACAAGTCAAAATAAGCACATTAGTCAATATAAGCACGACATACATGCTTTACCCATAACAAATCACGTCTTTTCAAATGGAATTACTCTCTTGCCCTCCAAAGCATCTTCCTAGACCTGCATATATAACAGCATGTCTGGATTGCGCTAAAATTCTTTATCCGATATGGATGATAAACTGGAGGTAAACAACCTCCCTGTACCACCGGCCAACCCCACCATCGGCCATGACCAACACGCCTCAACTGGTGGATAAGGACGAAGCTCAGGTGAATCTTTTATCAGAGTGCATTTTATTGTCGTATGCACATGTTTGTAAGCGCGCATGTTATTAAATAGACTTGAAATTATTCCTATAGAAAAACAAGCAGTAAAATTGTTATTTACATATCCACCATGTGTTGTCTAACATTGTATTTATGTTTGAGGAAGATTATACACATTTATCGTCGCGTTAATTTGAATACTTATAAGTTGCATATTCTCTAGTACCTTAGGCAGTTTTATGTATATTTGTTCTACTTTGTTTCTCTTTGTTTTAGGCTCCTGAAATTGACTATGAGGTTGCAGAGGTTGGTAGTCTGATGAGAGAGTGGGCAAATGAATCAAGTGATGTTAGTGATACTGATGAAGAACGCGAGGATGTTGAGATGATAAAAAGTGAACATGCTGAGGATGAGAATGTGGATCTCATGGATGTTGATGGTGAGGAAGATGGTGATGCTGATGATGAGGATTAAGAATAGGAGGAATGAGAGGAAAGGGGGAAGGAATACGAGGAAGTACC
Organism: Pinguicula primuliflora; assembly: GCA_025802335.1. Lineage (NCBI taxonomy): Eukaryota > Viridiplantae > Streptophyta > Magnoliopsida > Lamiales > Lentibulariaceae > Pinguicula > Pinguicula primuliflora. The sequence goes on from JAOYMZ010090710.1 coordinate 2,498, forward strand.
CAATCCCCTGGGGGTCACTGCTGCGCAAAGGATGCGAGAAGATTTGGAAGGATACCAGCGGAAATTGAATTGCATTTTGCATGAGTCGTCATCTCCATCTCCTCCAATATCTCCTCCCAATCACCTCCATCTCAATCTATTTTTCCTTAAGATAGCTTCGGGTATGGGTCGTCTCCATTCCCAAATGAAGATATCACAATGAGGAGTGATGAAGGTTGTTACTGACATGTTTCATCACCATCCCCTCAGATAATGACTCTGACTGTTGAATCAGACTTGTTCATCTAACTTGTGACAATGTTTTGGCCTATATCATTACATATTTTTACTGCGTAATGACATCATTATATATATTTGACAAACTTTTGACATGATATGTTGGGTATCAGATCTTCCATTTCAAATAGATCAAATGATGTTCACAATAGATCAAACGAAGTTAAAAAAACATGTCACCAACTACACACCAAACGTCAATCAAGTTCACGATAGATTCGCCAACAATATGGACTCATGCATCATTTGTGCAATACGCAAAGCAGGTTCATCCTGACAAGTGTGATACACCAGGTCTACAACGTGCGAGTGAATTCCGAATATTATGTCTGGTTCTAGTATATAGTGTCGAAGATGTACGTGAGTGACACCCTAAGTGGCGTGCATGGCTCTGACATACAAGATTTACACGTTTAAGAATCGTCCAAGTCCAGTAAATGTCCAAGACATTTTCCTCGAATTTGGGTAGGCTCTCGTTTGCTCAAACGCTCCATTATCTCTTCTATAATCCACATGGGGTGAGTTAAAAACCTGCCAGAGTCGTACAAAGTTAATTCAAGATACTTACAGGAAGATTCGAAGATGGGGAGTCGTATATAGTCCATTCAAAATGCAGCAGGTTCAACTGGCACTTGGAGTCATCCGTATGTGCATTTGAACAACTTTTGTCAGACAATTAATCGGGGATTCATGTTGCACTTATTCTGTTGTCTCTCTGAGAACTACGAGTATGAGTTCCCAGAGAGAATTTCTACTGTGACATATTGAAGCCCATTCGATTTGAGATTGAAGGGTGTCGCATTGTTCAATTTTGATATCTGAACAAAAGTTTTCCCTACAAAGAAAGTGAAAGTGGTGATTGACTTTATTAAATGTATTAATGGTTTAATTATTTTATATTTTCTTTCTTTTCTTTAATATGATGAAAGAATCAAAAAGAAAATAGTAAATTAATTTTGGAATTACAAATTTTTGGAAGGTTATTCATGCAATTATTCATAATTTCAGCAAATTCTTGGCACCAAGAGTTAATTTTTCATAATTAACTCTAAAGCAACATGATTGGCTTTTTGTCAAACTTCAACCGCCAACACGCCGGAGACCAATTGGCAACGGTTTTCAAATTTCCAAAAGCTATTCATCATCTTCTTCTTCAGAGTTACTTTTCACCGTTTGTACTTACCAAAAAAAACTTTTCACCGTTTGTGACAGATCTGCTCGGGTGGATTAATCAATTGAGCGTTTTCTCGGAATACTTCCTTCAATTGGGTTTATAAGGTGAGTAAGGGTCACATCCCTTTTCGTCGAACTTATTCAAACTCTAAATTTGGTGTAGGTTTTATTTTCATGGAGACGCATTTCGAATTCGTCCACTTCTAGGGTTTTCACTTGATATGGGGAACATTATTTAGTAATCAGAGTCTTCTGATAAGTTAGGACTTATGCTGAGCATCTCATATTTGTTTGCCGTGTGTTGCCTTTCAGCTGTAGATTTTTCGTTTGAGGTCTTTGAGGGAAAATAATTGGTTCACCCTGCGTTTACTACATCCCGGGATAAGTGTAAATAACTGATATACTGTAATTTGTTGGTATACCATTGTTGTTGTTATAATTTGCTAATGACATGATATTGTAATCTTACTAGGTAGTTAGAGACGATATTTGGTTGGATATTTGGACCCGCTCTGTAAATGGGGCCAATCTATTACATCCTGATCGCCTTACCTTGCACAATTGGGGCGATAACGTTGGCGATTCTCCACATCTACAGGCATCTATTGAATTATACTGAGCCCACATATCAGAGATATATTGTCCGCATTATATTTATGATTCCAGTGAGTCTTTGGATGCTAATAATTTGGTTACCTGTGAGGCCCCTTTCATGTCTGACACCTATAAATACATGATCAAAAAGTTTCATTTTTTTTTACATTCTCTAATTTGGCTACCCTTGATTCCTTCGCACGAATTCTGATAATCTTGGCATTGATTTTTGTCAGGTTTATGCGTTGACATCCTTCTTGTCCCTTGTCCTGAATAAAAGTGCGATTTACTTCAATTCTGTCAGAGAAGTGTAAGCATGATCATTGCATCTTCTTTTTGAATTATATCATTCAACTAAGTTCTAAATGTTTCTGCTATGTTATTTTATTGTCTGTTCATTGTCACTAATGTTGCCTGCTTCGAACATATTATGTGCCACTACACATTGCGCAAACATGAATATCTCTGTACTTCTCTAGATGGCTAAGATTCTCATTCCCACAGATTTAGTACATTTTATATTTGCTAAGATAACAACACTGACATATGCATCATTCTTGTGTTCAAGGGTCTAAAAGGTTATAAAGCCTGTTTCCTCTGAGACATAGCATATACCTAGTTCTCTTTTCAGTCATGCAGCTTTTCTCATGCTGATATTTTCTACAATATTACCCTGACATAATTTCTCGTTTTGATTAATACTTTTTTGAATGGAAATTAATGCTCGGTTGCACTTCAAATCTTGTAAATGAGAGTAAATTTTTTTTTATGTGCGATGTGTTAGCATATTGTGATGTTTGTTTTGCATGTTGGTCTTGATTTTGCAGTAATTCCTTTAACCTTCACTGTATTTTACCAAGTCTTGTTCTCCTCTAGCTCATAATCCGATTAATCATCTCTGCAGATATGAAGCTTGGGTCATTTATAATTTCTTATCTCTCTGCTTAGCATGGGTAGGTGGTCCAGGAGCTGTTGTACTGAGTTTGTCTGGGAAGGTTCTCAAGCCAAATTGGTGTTTAATGACATGCTGCTTCCCCCCTCTTCCGTTGGATGGGTGAGAATCTTTTTAAAGGAAACTTTGCCATTTATTTCCATGTTGGATTATCATATCAATTTTCCTAGTTGACGTAATGGATTTCTGTCTGCCTGTGCATTGGTGGAACTCTAATGCATTTTGATTATGTTAGTAAGTTGACGTAGGAGAAATGAATGTAGGTTGTGTCACAGAGATTTGAGATTCCCGAAGTTCATCCACACATGTATGTATAAGCATTTATATGATGTGAATTAGTTTCTTCTGCTGAGTGGGATGATTATTGGAAAATTGATCATATGATAACTAGTATGAACCTCATACCACACCTTATCTTAAGTAATCGATTCTTTATAACTTCCTTTGTGTCTGCCATTCTCCTCCCTGTCTGTCATTCTATTCGCAGCTGGGTTGTAAGCTGCTATTGCTGCATAAGATTCCTCAAACGTGTAATTCTTGAAGTCTGTCCCTCATTTACTATTGAATAGTGCTTGTGTTTTCGGCCGGTCATATTATCCTTTGTGTCAATACATGAATTCTTACGCCTTAGAAATCACTTTTGGTTGGCTAACAGTTATTCATGCAGGCGCTTTATACGCAAGTGCAAGCAAGGGTGCTTGCAATTCGTAATCCTCAAGCCCATTCTAGTTACGGTTACTATTATATTATATGCAAAGGGAAAGTACGAAGATGGAAATTTTAATCCACGCCAATCCTACCTCTACCTGACCATTATATATACATTATCATATTCGGTGGCACTTTATGCATTAGCCTTGTTTTATGTGGCTTGCAAGGAATTACTTCGACCATTCAATCCGGTGCCAAAGTTTATCATTATCAAATCGGTTGTATTTCTGACATACTGGCAGGTATCAATAATGTCTAGATAAATGATATTGAAATATTTCATATTCTTTATTGTACTTCTTGAAGCATTACTGCTAATTTCTGAAGTTATGTTTCTTGTCGGAATTCAAACAAGGCATTCTCTCTCTCCTCTTATGCTGTAACTCAATTTTGATATAATCTGGTTGCTGGATTCTTAGTATATTGTTCAGACCTTTACGGTTTAAAAAATGATAATTTCTACTATCTGTTTAGAGTTTGTTGTCCATAATATCCACGTGACTGTTTGTGAGGCAGGTTTGCTTTCTACTACAATATGGTTTTGCGTCGATCTTGTTTTTACTTCTGGAATTGTTTGTCTAATCCCCCTTCATGCAATTTCTTGTGATCGTGTATAATTTGGTATATGCCTTTTGCGTTATAACTGAAGTGTGTGACTAAGCTTGAAGGATCCTCATCTTTCAGGGCGTCTTGTTTTTTCTTGCTGCAAAGTCTAGATTAATAAAAGATACAGAGGAAGCTGCAGAAACTCAAAATTTTATAATCTGCGTCGAGATGCTTATTGCTGCTGTCGGCCATCTATATGCTTTTCCCCACAAAGAGTACGCTGGTGCAAATATTGGGGGAAATCGTGGTTTTACTGCTAGTCTAGCACATGCTTTAAAATTAAATGACTTTTACCATGACACAGTACACCAGGTACATATGGGGGCTTCTCTCTACTTCTTTTTGTGTTACTGCAGTATATTTTGCTATTCATTTTGCAACACATTATCTTGATAAAGACTAATAGTTATCTGCATACCCATTTTGCAGTTTGCTCCAACCTATCATGATTACGTACTCTACAACCATGGCGAGGGTGATGAGGGTCCTATTAAGTACAGGGCACGCACTTTTGTTCCGACTGGCGCAGAAATGGACTCGGTCAGAAGAAATAAGCACATTCAAGGGAACAAGTTGGATGGTGTACAGATATCCAGTGGCCCTTCTTCTGTGAGCAGCACTCCTCGAAATTCTTTTATGTCCCAAGATTATGTAAAACCAGAGGCCATGAACTCCTCATTGCTACGGGATCCGTCAACCCCCGTCTCTGTGAGCTATGATCTTTCCCTAATGGACCTAGATATTGCTAATTATCCACCAACTGTAAACTCTAGTAAGGAAGTTGGTAGAAGATGACACTTGGGTACAGAATCTAGCATTCCTTATTCTACTTTATGTGTGTATTAGATTGCTCATGGTATTGTTTGGATTGCTTGAAGTAATCCATCCATGCCGAGCTCTCGTAGAAACCATTTTCGATATTCATTAGAGCTTGAACGCATCATATCGATATGGAATTAAACAAAAAGGCTTGAATTTTTTTGGGGGTTAACCTTCGGAACTGTGTCCATGTTCTCCCTATAGCCATCCAATTATGTTCTATTGGAAGAACAGATTTGAATCCATTGATTCCACTATATGATGGGCATCGATTTTGCTTTCGCATTTGATACACTTGGGCAGCAATGGAGCTGAGAGTTGCACACCCTCACTTGTCATTTCCTCACATGAACGTGTGTGCTCCTTGATTTTTCACGTCACCAAGATGACCTCGACCTAGTGGTGTGAGTGTGTGTGGGCGGGTGAGGTCAAAGATTTGAATTTTGGTACCACACCAAAAAAATGTTGATGGTTATGTGAGAAATTGGAGTTCAGTAATGCATTGTGGATTTCCATCTCGCTATTCAGACTATTGTAATGTCCTTTTCAAGCCGTGCCTATCAGAATTTGTATCTGATTCTATCCCGCAATCCATTGATCAATATAATGTGCATTTTTCGAACTTTGACTGATAGTTACAACCAATATTCGAGAAAGTGCTGAGTGCGGTCAGGTCTTGCCTAACATCTAGGTGACCGAGACGCCCGCTTAGGCACCCCTAAGCAGGTGATTATGTGGCATTCAGACAAGGCGGAGGACGACCGCCCAGCCCCTATGCACCTAAGCGGGCTAGGCTCGCCTTATCGAACACAGGTTGCAACCCACCCTCAAATTTGCAGATTGAGGCAACCTGTGTATTCTGCACGTTGGTTGTATCTGTCTTGACTTTCCTTCAATTCCTACTCAAAGGCATGTTTCATGTTTTCAACAGTAAACCTGCTTCGTCAAGTTGGAAGTCGATTTTTTGGACTTGAAATTCGATAGATGTGTCAAACCTGCTGGAAGTTTTGTTATACATTATGATAATGAACTTTGTAACAGGGAATGAATACCTACCTATACGAACTTCATTTTGCTCTTCTAAATAAACGTCGTAACTAAGAACCAGTAACTAAGAACCAGCGTCTAGGCATACTAGTCAACTGCGTTCTCTAACATAACCTAAGAACCCTAGAGATAGAGAATAGATGAAAAGTGAAAACACAACAAAAAAAAATGTACAACAAAACCTACCAAATACGACCAACACAAATAAGGCAAATAACAATTTTTTGACTCAACCCTTCATAAAAGCAGCCACCAGCCGGCAGCAAGACTCTGTTTCCAATCATTTATAGACCTCCCATTCTTGTTCAAAACTAATCACAACTCCTGCATCTCAATCCAGTTATGGTGCTTGGAGATGGAAATATTGAACCAGCTTACTTCTTGAGAAGTGAGGCCGTGTACACGGAGTCTGAAAAGAGGCAGCTTTTTCTAAGAAGCTATCAGTTCTCGAGGGAGCAGAGTGTGGGAGAGAGGATAAAGAAATCGTTGTTCAGAGTGAAAAGGGTGATTTGGGGTCGATTCAGATCGGTAAGAAACTTGAAGAAGATATTCTGCTTCACAATTAAAAATGGAATCTTTTGCAGAAAGAGAAGAAGAAGACCCTTCCTCAGAATACAGGGAAACTATTGGACAAATTCTGGCTTCTGCTAGAACTAGAAATTGTTCTTCGCTCCTGTTAAGTGTTTGGTTTCTTTGATTTGTTCAGGGTGAAATTTAAGTTTGGAATTTGAGATGCCACATTATTTTCTTCTGTTTTTTTTGTTAAAATTTTCTGTTAGTATATCATTTGTGATTTAGACTGTGTTTATTAAATTCGATTGATAAGGTAATTAGTGATTGATAAGATGACCGATGGCTGATAAGGTGATTGATTTGATTAGATTTGTTTCGCAAATTTACCGATTTTGGTAAAATGATATAAAAATATATTATTTTATATTGTTATTGTAATTTTTAATAATATTCTACATTATAATTATTATTAAATAAAAAAATATTTTTAACTTTAATAATTTTAATGGATTATTTAAATAAATAATTATTATTTTAAATATTAACAATAAAGTTAAGAACAATGAAAATAATATACTCATGTAGATATGTGTAGGTATGTAATTTCAAGGGTAAAATTAGAATGAAAAATTTATAAATCACTTTATTTTGTAATCAGGCTGAAAAAATGTTTTTTCAAATTAGTCACCTTATAAGGCAGAAGGTAGATGTTCACGTAACAGACTTATTTTGTCAAATTGACTTATAAGGCAGAATTGACTGATAAGGTGACTTATAAGACAACGCTAAACACAACCTTATAGTTACAGTCAAGCAATGCATATGTTATTTATACACACGATTAACCTGGATAAAGTTGAAACGAACAGTTAGGAAGTTAGGATGATGGATATAGCACACCTCAAAATCACACTTTAAATGCACCTCTTGTACTTGTGAGCAGAAAGGGAAGAAGAAGACCCTTCCTCAGAATACACGGAAACTATTGGACAAATCCTGGCTTCTGCTAGAACTAGAAATTATTCTTCACTCCGGTTAAGTGTTTGGTTTCTTTGATTTGTTCAGGGTGAAATTTAAGTTTGGAATTTCAGATGCCGCATTATTTTCTTCTCGTTTTCTTGTTAAAATTTTCTTTTTAGTATATCATTTGTGACTTAGACTGTTGTAACTAGTGATTGATAAGGTGACTAGTGATTGGTAATTGGTAAGGTGACTGATAAAGTGATTGATTTGATTAGACTTGTTTCGCAAATTTATCTGATAAGGTAACTTATTTTCGTAAAATGATATAAAAAGACATTATTTTATATTGTTATTGTAATTTTTAATAATATTTTATATCATAATTATTATTAAATAAAAATATATTTTTAGCTTTAATAATTTTAATGAATTGTTTAAATAAATAGTTATTATTTTAAATATTAACAATAAAATTCAGAACAATGAAAATAATATACTCATGGTAGAGACGTATAGGTATGTAATGTCAAGGGTAAAATTGGAATGAAAGATTTATAAATCACTTTATTTTGTAATCAGGCTGAAAAATGTCTTTTCAAATCAGTCACCTTATAAGGCAGAAGGTAGACGTTCACGTAACAGACTTATTTTGTCAAATTG
>JAOYMZ010090721.1:0-10810 GCA_025802335.1 Pinguicula primuliflora
TCTGTTAAGGCAATGTATTCAGATTCAGTAGTAGAAAGTGCTACAATATGCTGTAATTGTGTTTTCCAACTTATGCAGTTACTACCTAACAGAAATTGATAACATGTAGTTGATTTTCATGAATCTCATTCTTTAAAACAGTATGTTAGGACAATGTATTCAGATTCAGTAGTAGAAAGTGCTACAATATGCTTTAATTGTGTTTTCCAACTTATGCAGTTACCACCTAACAGAAATCAATAACATGTAGTTGATTTTCTTGAATCAAGTCTCCTGCATAAACAGAATCAACAAAGCCACATAAACCAGTTTGATCAGAGTTCTTCCTAGACAAAAGGCCTAAATCAGAAGTACCCCGAAGATATCTAAACATCCATTTCAGAGCAGACCAGTGTTTAAGACCGGGATTAGACATAAAATAACTTACGAAAGAAACAACATATGAAAGATCAAGTCTAGTACTAACCATTGCAAACATAATAGAACCTAAAACATTCGAATATGACACATTTTCCATCTCTAAAGTTTCGGAAGGCGTAGAAGGACATTGTAACTTACTAAGTTTAAAATGCAATGCAATAGGAGAAGAAACAAATTTCACATTGGAAAAGCCAAACTTATCTAAAACTTTCTGTATATAACAAGATTGATGCAATTTCAAAGTAGCTTCAGTTCTGTTTCTATCAATTTCCATGCCAAGAATTTTTTTAGCTTCCCCTAAATCTTTCATTTCAAATTCAGACTTCATTTTCAACTTCAAGTTATCTATCTCATGTCTAGATTCACTAATGACCAGCATATCATCCATATAAAGTAGCAAGTAAACAGTAGTAGGCTTCTGAGTATTAAAATAAAACAGCTATAGTATTGGCTTCTAACAAAACCAAGACCAGTCATAAATGAATCAAAACGTTTGTACCATTGTCTAAGTGCCTGCTTAAGGCCATACAAAGTTTTTTTCAAAAGCCAGACAAAATCAGGTGTCACAGAATTTGCATAACCCCAAGGTTGTTCCATATATATCTCCTCATCTAAATCACAATAAAGAAAAGCAATTTTTACATCTAACTAATCACACTCTAAATTATAACATGCATCAAGTGAGAGTAAAATCCGAATGGTCTTAAATTTTACAACAGGAGTAAAAATCTCATTAAAATCAATGCCTTCACATTCTGATCTAAAGAGTTAATTTCATCATTCATAGCATCAATCCACTTCTTAGCATCAGGACAGTCAATAGCATCTAAGAAAAGTTCAGGTTCATAATGCATAATTTGTTGACTAACTAGAAAAGCATAATCCACAATCTCAGTAAAATTAGTATATTTCAAGTTTGGTTTAATAGTTCTTCTTTCCCTATCTCTAACCAATTGATAGTAAGTTAAGTCTATATCATCAGAACGTGTGACAGAGGGTTCAGGTACATGTTTGTTCTCAACAACAGAAGGTTCACCTAGGTTCATAGAAATATTTCCATCTTGAAGTGGTACACGTTCAGTATCAGGAACCAAGGTCTCAACCTCCACCTTAATAGGTGAAACCGATTGAGACTCCACCTTAACAGTAGCCAAAGGAGTGCTCACTTTCTCAAGAGATACTCTTCTTAGGATGTATTCAGATAACACAGGTACAGAAACTTGTACATTCTGACCCAAACATGGAAAATCAGACTCATTAAATATTACATCTCTACTAATCAAGACCTTCATACCAGGAACTGACCTATCCCACAGTCTATAGCCTTTTACACCTTCTTGATATCCCAAAAAAACACATTTGATTGATTTAGGGTCTAACTTCCCTATTTTAGTGTGAACATAAGCACCACAGCCAAACACTTTCAGATTTGTCAAGTTCAAAACAGTTCCATGCCAAATAAACTCCGGACATTTGTAATTAATAGCACTCGAAGGACATCTATTCACAAGAAATGCAGCAGTGTACAGTGCCTCCCCCCAAAACTTCTTAGACAGACTCGAAGTGACTAACATGCATCTAACTTTGTTTAAGAGTGTTCTATTCATGTGTTCGGCTACCCCATTCTGTTGTGGTGTGTGCTTGACTGAGTGATGCTGTGTAATGCCATGTTGTGCAAAAAAATTATCAAACTCCAAATTGCAGAATTCAAGCCCATTATCAGTTCTTAAATATCTGACTTTAAGACCTTTCTGAGTTTTAACTTGTTATTTCCATTCCTTAAATTTGGTAAAAGCCTGATCTTTAGACCTCAAAAGAACCATCACTCTACGGCTAAAATCATCAACAACAGATATGAAATATCTAGCACCTCCATGTATAGATTCACTGATAGGACCCCACAAATCAGAATGCACATAGTCCAAGCATTGTTTCGAAACATGAACACCCTTAGAAAACTTAAGTCGATGTTGTTTACCCAGAATGCATGGTTCACAAAATGACAGATTATTAAACTTGTGTTCCCCAAAAAAACCCTAATCATGCAATATCTTTAAACTTTTCTTATTTATATGACCTAGCCTCAAATGCCAAAGTTTTGTATAATCTGGTTCAGTCACATAAAAAGCAGCTTTAGGTAAAGTCTGACCATTCAAAAAATACAGCCTATTTCTCCTAGTTCCAGTTAAGACCAAGGAATCATTTTTAAACACTGAAAGAACACCATTCCTAGATGAATACCAACAACCAGATTCTTCTAACATACCTAAGGATATCAAATTTCGTTTAAGCTCGGGAATATATCTGACATTAGTCAGTTTAACTTTCTTACCATTATCTAGCTTCAAAGAAATAGAGCCAGTTCCCTTTATTTCACAGACATTATCATTTTCCATTATAGCCAAACCACTTTTGCATCTATCTAGATTATAAAACCAGTTCAAGTTCGGAAACATGTGATAAGTACAGTCAGAATCTAAGACTCATTGATCCGTGTTTTCAAAATCAAACACCACTAAAACATAATCATGGGTAGAATTATCAGATATATCAGACTTTGTTTCAGACTCAGTTTTAGCTTGAAGACATTTTACATCATTTTCAGAAACCACAGAACCAAGACACATCTGTTGACTTTCTAAAGAAAAATCAAATTTTTGACATCCCGACATGAACTCAAGCAAGTCATCATCACTGAAACCGTTTTGACTAAACGTAGCTCTACAGCATCTAACCCCACAACATCATTCTGATTATCCACATAGAAGACCAAATCATAAAAGGTCTGATCATTAGATGTACTAGACTGACCCCTAGAATCAGAAGATACATGACAAGCATTTTCAGACGTACCCCTAGCATTACTGTTATTATGGTGATTAATTAACACACGAATTTTGAACATTTTGACACACAAGCGGATTTTCATCACAGTTATATGTATTCTGACCACAATTCACCACATTCTTGCACTTATGTACCTCAGAGTTATTCTGACCATGAATATCAGACACAAATAAGGTATTCGAATTGTTCTGATTACCCTTAACAGTTTGATTCACATTTTGACTTCTGGTATCCCTATCAAATGCAAAACAATTACTCTGAACATGTTCAAGTTTATGACAGTAAGTGCACCTAGGTTGATAACCATTTATGTTAAAACCATAATTTGAAAAATTTGAAGAAGACTGAAAATTTCTATTCTGTTGTGAGTTATGACCTCTAGACAAGTTCTTATTCTGTTGAAAATTTTGATTTCTAGAACCAAACCTGTTTTGACCTTGACTGATAATTTTATTCAGAGCTTTAGGTCTAACAAAATCATCTTTAACTTCAGCTTTCGAATATAAGACATTGGACACACGCTTAGCATTTTTCAACTCTGTTCCTCTAGATTTCAAACCACTTATAATCACTTCCAGTTTAGGCAAAGAACCTGAATATCTAAGTGCATTCTTGAAAACCAGATAATCTTCACTCACAGAATTCAGTAAAATCATAGAAAGAGACTCTTCATCCAAATCATGTGTACTTCCTTTCAAAAGTTGAGTGAGCTTAAAAAATTCATCCATATTTTCCTCAACAGTTTTTTCCGAATCCATTTTATAAGACAACAGTGACCATTTCACAAAAATTAGGTTCGCAGGTGCTTTAGAAGCATAAATTCCATGCCTTTTTCCCCTGACCTCTAATGGATCTTCTGACCCATCTAACTTACATATAACAGCATTAGACAAGTTCAGAATTAACAGATTCAATGCTTCTTCCTTTATATCTTCTATTTTAGACATGTATGCTTCTGGCCAATCCTTAACAAATTTTAATGCATAATGCACCTTATAATGTGATAAAACAACTTTCATGCGCCTAGCCCAAGTAGTAAAATCACCATTCCCATCAAACTGTGTAATCTCAACTCTGGTAGTCATATTCAGTGTTTTCAAAAACAACAATTCGCAAATAACAGTTTTCGAGAAGCAAATCAGTGAATAAAAGTTATTCCAGATACTCACAAGGAGCAAACAGTTTCAATTTCAAGAACTCTTTTTCAGCCTTAGGAACTCTCTTTCAAGAGTCTACTCAGTTTAAAAACTGGTAAATAGGAAGGCAAGTTCAACTATAGACAATGCACGGGATATCCCAAAGAGGTCCTAAAGAGTTCTCTTCACAGGGCTCCTCTCTAGACCCCTAAATAACACTCAAAAAAACCTTGAAAGCAGTAACAATTAAGGTGCTCACAGGCACAAAGCGGTAACAACTATAGGCTAAACGCCTCTCACGTCGTGGTGCTAAAGTGTGCACAAAATATTAAATAAATCACCTCAGGTTCACAGGCTCACCTCAGGCTCACCTCAGGTTCACAGGCTCACCTCAGGCTCATAGGCCCACAAAATTTACAGAAAAAGGCTAACAGGAGACTCACTCAAGGTCATGTGTATAGACCTCACTCCCTTTTAATTTTTATTTTGTCTCTGTTGTCTGGGGGATTTTTTCCCTTTCCAGATAGTTTTCCAGAGATTTTTCCAGGCACCAGACAGCACAAGAGATTAAGCACAAACCAATAAGCACTTAAGCAGCAAATAATTTGCAATCTTTTGAGGAAAACCGTTTTGCAGTTCGAACTATTACCAGATACTTAAGAAATCACTTAAGCAATCAAACATTTATGAAAGCTTTTCCAGAATTTGCAACAGACAGTTTTTCGAAGCGGAACAAGATACAATGACTAATTTTGAAAACTGTATTTAATTTTCCCTTTCGAAAAACTTCAACAATTTCAAAACATAGAATAATGTTTAGATTTGTTCAAAATTCAGCCACAATATATTGAACTAGTAGACAACAATCTTCTGCACTCAAATTTCAGAGATACACCAAGTTGCCCTATGCATGCTGCTCTCTAACAGTGAACAGTCAAAATATGCAAGTCTCAAAATCTTAGAACAGTTTATGTATTTCACATGCAAGACGAGAAATCTCACATATATTGTCACACAGAACCACACGTAAACCAACAAGGTGTTGAAAATATATTTCAACTCAAAGTTTCAGAAACCAACAGAGCAGTGTTAAGATCTACTAAAAACAAATCAACACCTGCACACAAACCATGAATCAGTATTCACAGTTCAATAGATTGTTGAACTTAAGATAAAGAAGCAAATAACCGAAGTATTTTAATCATCTCAGTACAGATCTATCGATAAATGACTCAAATTTCACCAGATCTGAGACATGCAACACACTTACAGAACAGATCTGAGCGGTAACCTCGCTCTGATATCGCTGTGAGGCCCGCAATGACCTTGCTCATATCCTACTGAAGAGATTAATAACGTTAGTAGCGTTAAACCAATACAATGTATGAACAATTTTGCATGTAGCGAAATGTTGAACAAAACACAGAAATCCTGTATCCCGAAGACAGCGCGTTCAAGGATCTATCAAAATCTCACAAAAATCGGCTAGAACACGAGCCGTTAGTAATATATGTCTCAACAGTAACCGTCTCTCAATACTCGAAAATGAAAAGTAATCGGTTCAAAAGAATGAGAAGAGGACGAGGAGTCCAGATCTGTGCTTAGATTATGATTTGGACTGAAGAATTGGCTGGAAAAGGCGAAAGAAGCAGCTAGTTTCTGAGAGTAAAAATAGGGTTACGGCCGGAGTTTCAGAGAGTTGCGAAAAGGTCAAGTATTGAATGCGATACAGGCTGAGCACATATATGTCACGGGCCAGGAAAATAAATGCAGATGGGCCACAGGATAAAAATGAAACGGCCCGCTACAGAAAATAAGTTCGGGCCAAGATTCAACCAAGATAATTAATGAATCGTCCCAGAACTTAATTGCAAAGATATAAGCTGAGGCCCAGTGGTACAAGTGAAGCCCAATAGCAACTGTCAAAGCCCAATAACCTATCGCGGCACGGAAACTAACTCACAAGTACAATTCTATGTAACAATAAACCAGAAAACTCGAGAATCAAGGTTGAGTAGACGGTAATCTGAGTATTTGAATTTTAATCTCGAGGTTATTCAATCCGATTGACAATTCCGCAAGTCATATTAAAGCCTGAAGACTTAGAGTAGAAATATTTTATCATCATTCGGCTCATATGTGTTCGAGCGATGTGCACGGGTGATTTGAACAAGTAAACACACAATATTAGAGTTAACAATATATAGGTCATGTCCCAAAATCCCAATAGATTCCATATTCAAGAGCGTACGCGACAACTAGCTCGTTACCACGTATGTCAGGGCGAAGCCAAGGGGGATGCCTCTGTGCCCTGCCGGAGGGAACCACTCGGCAGATCTCATCGCAAAGATCACCGTCTTCTCTCCGACCACAAAGCGGCTTCAGAATTCTTATTTTTCATGTGGTACAAAGGATTACAAACTTCTCATGGATGAGTTCTATCATGCTCAGACTGCTTTTCTGGAGCTTGACCATGAGTATAGCTTAATTACCAGGAGGCAATTGAGGATATCACAATGAGAATGGGGGCAGGAATGGCAAAGTTTATTTGCAAGGAGGTTGAAACTGTGGATGATTACAATGAATATTGCCACTATATGGCTGGACTTGTTGGACTACGGTTGTCGAAATTGATTCGTGCTTCTGGAAAAGAAGATCTAGCTCCAGATACTCTGTCCAACTCAATGGGATTGTTTCTTTAGAAAACTAATATTATCAGAGACTATCTGAAGGATTTAATGAGATACCAAAGTCACGTATGTTTTGGCCTCGTGAAATTTGGAGCAAGTTTGTTAACAAACTTGAGGAACTAAAATATGAGGAAAACTCAGTTAAGGCCGTGCAGTGCCTGAATGGCATGGTTACAAATGCTTTGTTGCATGCAGAGAATTGCCTGAAGTATATGTCTGATGTACATGATCCTGGAATCTTTCGTTTTTGTGCAATTCCATTGATCATGGCAATTTGGAATGCAAGGAATGCCACCATCTAGGCAGCAGCCAGCAAGACCTGGTATGCCACCTCCACCTCCAGGTGGACAAGTACAGGGGGATGGACCACCAAGATCTGGAATGCTGCCTCCACCAAATGATCCCCAGAATCAGTAGTTGTGACAAATTTGAGTTTTTGGCATACATTAAAAGGTATGTCCGTTTTAATTGTGTTATTCTGCAATATCATGACACACGATGCCTTAACAAGCATCAAATATATATAGATGATAGTGTTTAGATGAGTATAACTCAACAACAAGATACAAAATCAAAGCTCGAAACAAGTGTTTGAGTATAAATCAATAGCTAGGCTTAAAGCAAAGCTCAATAGCAAATCTCGAAGTAAAGCTTTGAGCATAACTCATAAGCATAGTTCAGAAGCAAAACTTAGAAGCAAGGCTCAGAAGCATAGCTCAGAAGCACAGCTCAGAAGCACAACTCAGAAGCACAGCTCAAAAGCACAACTCAGAAGCAAAGCTCAGAAGCGAAGCTCAGAAAGCAAAGCTCAAAAGCGAAGCTCAGAAAGCAAAGCTCATAAACCAAAGCTCAAAAGAAAGCTCCAAAAGCAAAACTCATAGGTAAAACTTAAAATAAAAACTCAAAGTAAAGCTCAATAGCAAAGCTCAATAACAAAGCTCAAAGCAAAGTTTTGTAGCAAAACTTAAAGCAAAGCTAACGCTCCAAAGTAAAGCTAAAGCTTCCAGACAAAACTAAAAGTAAAGTTTTAAAGTAAAGCAGAAATGACATGATTGTAATTTTGATGAGTTTATCTTCTTACTGTTAGAGGGAGAAAATATGTGCCAAAAGCACAAAGAGACATAATATGGCATAATCAAGAATTATCTCATATTTATCAACGATCCAATGAATGTGAACTAGAAGTTCAAATGATAATTCATTTGCAGAACATTGCAAATTAATTACCGGATGCATGTGCAGACAACCAACTGGTTGTAAAATCCCACATACCAGTTGTCAATGCACCTATAAGAATTGATGTCCCAGAAGGACAAAATACCAACAAAATGGCAAATGAATCCACACAACTCCTGAAGCGTGGTAGACCTGTTGGTGCAAAGGATAAAATTCCCCAGAAGAAACGAGTACCAATAGAAAATGTGAATCATAATGATCACCAGACTCAGAATAAATATAATATCTAATGACTCTCCTGAAACTCCCCTTCATACAAAGAAAACTCCAGATGAGGAACATAATGAAGATGATAAGGTACCTGATAATAATGAGATCTCAATTAACTATGTATTATCAAGAGAGGTCTTAGATCGAAATAAAACTACTGTCGACAATATTTTTGCGTATAATATTATTTTTAATCTCACCAAATATGAAGATGAATTAGAACCACACTCCGTCGAAGAATGTCGATGTCAAGATGATTGGCCAAAGTTGAAAGAAGCAATAGAATCAGAGTTGAGCTCACTCGAAAAATGCAAGGTCTTCGGGCTTATTATTCAAACACCTAATAATGTTAAGCCAGTTTGATACAAGTGGGTATTTGTTCGAAAAAGAACAAATAAAATGAAATTGAGCACAACAAAACTTGCCTTATTGCACAAGACTTCTCCCAAAACTCGGGATGATTATGAGAAAATATATTTTCCAGTCATTGATACGATTACAATCTGATTTTTGATCAATTCAACATCATTTATAAAAAATTGGAGACACGATAAATGGATGTTACACAACATAGCTGTATAGACCATTCGATAAAGAAATTTATACAAAAATTCCAGAAGGATTTAAGATGACTGCAGCATCTTATGGCAAATAGACCAATATCTATCCATTAAACTCCAAAAATAAATATATGGATTAAAATTCGGTCGGATGTGGTAATTTGCTCATGTATATTCATCCAGAAAGGTATATATGGTTTTTCAATAGTTGCAAATAATTTTATTGGGACTCCAGAAGAGCTCAATGAAACTGTAACATATTTAAAAGATGAATTCTAGATGAAAAATCTTGGTAAAATGCGATTTTATCTTGTACTACAAATTGAACATGTCTCAAAAGGGATATTTATGCATCAAAGAAATAGACAATGAAAATCCTGAAGAACTTTCACATAGATATGCATATCCGTTATCTACACTCATGGTGGTAAGATCACTAGATCCCAAGAAATATCCATTCTATTCCGTTCAAGACGATGAAGAGATACTTGGACCAGAAGTACTATATCTCAGTGTCATAAGTGCACCAATATATATATATCTTCTTGAAAGATAGAATGCTACTCCAACTCGAAGAAATCGATGCAGGTTATCCTTTATCCCACATTAGGGTCGAGCGCAGTTGATGATGCATCAGAAGTGATAGAACTTGGCATATTGCTGCAATCTTCCTACATGCATGAAATCAGATCAGATCAAATGATCATTGAGCAGATTTATTTACGAAGTCGTTATCTAAAATGTATTTCAATCATTTGTATCTAGTGGTTGTATGTGATATTTCGGAGATATCTGAAACATACTTTTGAGGGGGAGAAAGAATGCGCAGTTGTACTCTTTTTCCTTCGCTTATAATTTTTCCCACCATTTTGTTTCCTAAGCAAGGTTTTAACGAGACAACTTTGGCATACTCTTTAATGCTCAAGAATGCAATGAGAGGACCATGAAAGATCCATACTTGACAAAATTACAAAAGTATATATTTTTGAAAACTGGTTCAATCAAGGAGAAGTGTTATAGATATATGTTATAAATATAGTAATTGGAACAGTTTTATAAGAATATGACTTCTGTAACCGTCGGTTCTTACCTCTATATAATTAGTATTATCGAGAATAAAAAATACACAATTTCATCCTCTTCTAATCTTCTCGTTTTCCTCTACCTTAATTTTTTAGATGTTTTTCTTATAGTTAACGCAACCTTAACCTTAATTTTTGAAGTTATCGCTCACCAATTGAACTAACTAGTATATGGCCCGTGTCCTAAGGCCACGGCAAACACAAAAAGAGTTGCACGAAATTTTATCATTTTAGTCCGAATTCCCCCTGCAGTTGTAGTAGGAAAGATAAGTTTGCTATGTTAAGTTCACGTGAATCAAAACTGGAAGAATTGTTTAGCAACTATTTGTTTTTGTGGTTAAGCATTCAAACTAATGCTTTTTGCTTAAGAGTTTTTTGTTGAAGCAACAGTAGTTGGTTAAGGTATCTGTTACTTGAAGCTTCTAAAAAGATCGTTTTTAGATTATTACATACAAAAGACCTTGAACATTGAAATGAACAGCCGTCCACAGGCGCAAAAAAACGTGTAAGAACATAAACGATATCGGCCTAAATACTTATACGTTGAGGAGATTGATATCAGCCTTTGCTGCAATTATGTCCAGTAATTGGTTGTTCATTCAAAGCCCACTCATCACCTCTTTGTTGAC
>JAOYMZ010090732.1:0-10810 GCA_025802335.1 Pinguicula primuliflora
TGTAATCGTAGAACTCAACTGTCTTCATCCATTCAATATTCATCTTCGGGTCTTGGATCTTCTTGATGAGATAATCTCGAACAAGTTCTTCATCAGTAGGAAGAAAACGAAAACCACTCTGGAGATTTGTCATCATTGCACAGCGGGTGTTCTTCGCCATCACAATCTCCGGCACAGCACAGAGTTTGCCTGAATATGTCGGTGAGTAGCCGTACTCAAAGATTTCCTCTCAGGTGGAATTTTGGTCCAACCAAAGTAGATTAATAAATGTTAGGGTAATCGAAACACAAGTGTGTATATATATAATATAGGACACAAAACCTAATGGAAACCTAGCTTGAGGTTGGGCCGGGTGGACATTTTATGGTCTGGCCCATTTGTACACCTTCCATTATCAAAAACATTCACCCACACAAAAATGAACGGCCACTTAATTGTATTTTTATTTTTTTATATCGATATACCTTTTTTTTATCTTGAGAGAGTCTCTTTAATACATTAAGGATGCGTTCGATAAACAGATAACCTGGTGATAAATTCATGATTATGAAAATAATCTATTTTAACCATTCCTTTGGTATTCAGTTTATTTTTTTATGTAGGATTACTCTATCCCTCCAAAATGGGTTGATTATTTTAATATTGTAACAATTCCACTTAAAAATTACTTCTTGTCCTTCTACTGTTTAACATAATTACATAATTATGTCTATGTCAAAACTTACCTTGTCTCTCCGGATTACAGAACGATGCCAATTGTTCTTCCTTCCTGCGAGCCAAACAAACTAATACTGGGATTAGCAAACAAACTCCAATAACCAACTCCGTGGAAGCAAATACTAAGAAGAAGAAGAATTCGACTAAGGGGCAAGTGCAGGCTTCAACAAATAGTTTCTTCAGCATGGCTGAATCAACAATGGCAGAGGTAGACGTAACATTGAAGGAAACATAAAAATTGATCAATATGTTGACTCCAAATAATTGCACGGAAAACGAAGAGGCCATGAATGCGAGAAAATTAAAAGAGATATTTGACAACTTTGAAGCTCTTGAGAATCTCTCTAGAATCTCTCTTTCGAGAAGCGAGTTGATATTGTTGAAGCAATGATCTTAAGTCCAGCACAATATGCCATATGGGGCACCGTGAGCATTGCTCATAAAGAGGAGTGGGTGAAGTGGTTCTTCATGGGCAAGTGGGTACCACACAAGTGAATAATGCTTATACTTTGACGGATTGAACTTGTTTGTTTTATGGCATTTCGTCTCTGTTCGAGAAGGTGGCTATCTAGACCGCTTAAGTGCCGCCTAGGTGCTAGGATTTTGCCCTTTGCCTTGCCCGAATTCCCGCTTAAATCGCTTATATGTCCGCCTAGACGGGCGCCTAGGCCGCCTAGGTGTTGAGCGGTCCCTGACCGCTTTGGGTCCGCTTAGCGCTTTCTCGAACACTGCATTTCGTTTAGACCCTCTTATATTTTATTATTATGGTTGAACTGTTGGTTTTGACATTTGGTTAATGAACCTAACTGTTTCTATTCAATTTATGAACCTAACTGTTGGTTTTGACATTTGGTATATTTTTTGTTTTATGGTATTGCTACTGTTTCTCTTCAATTTCTAGAGCCTCTGGAGCTGTGCAACATACCTCTGGAGCTGTGCAACATATCTCTCGAGCCAACTTTTGTCTCTTGTTTTGCCGCAATGCAAGGAATTTCTCCTAACGTGCACTGTTGTCTTGGCAAGTAACAGTTGACAGTGAAAAATTCCAACAGTTTCACGTTATCTTTTATTTGTGGTTTGAGTTATTAAAATAAAAAAAAAGAAGCATTAATGTAAAGTCACAAAGAATTTAAATATGTGACAATGT
The DNA here is from genome assembly GCA_025802335.1 of Pinguicula primuliflora. Taxonomy (NCBI): domain Eukaryota; kingdom Viridiplantae; phylum Streptophyta; class Magnoliopsida; order Lamiales; family Lentibulariaceae; genus Pinguicula; species Pinguicula primuliflora. The sequence goes on from JAOYMZ010090732.1 coordinate 1,865, forward strand.
TATCCCGCTACAACATGAATACCGAACAGTGATTAACTTATCTCATATTTTCACAATCCCACATGTCCATATAATTATTTTTCTAGCAAATGAGTTGATTAATCCTTATTCTCAAGTAATCTCACATTTAAGGATTAATAAGGATAGTATGTGTCCTGTTATTGAACAAACCCTAACGAGCTTGGCCAGTTTTGGGGAAACAAACATAAGCCTAAATTTGCTCGCAAACAGCTGTGTACGATACTAATGCCTGCTTCTCAGTTCTCATGCTTCAACATTTGTTGAATTTCTTTTAGCAAGACAGTTGAAATTTTCATTAATATAAAATATTTACATATTTACAGTTTTACCATCTGTGGTTACCGAACTTGTTCGGTAGTCAGTGGTAACGATTATCGACGGACGGGCCCCTCCGCCAGCTAACATTCTGTCTGAAACTGAAAGTGCAGGTACTGAATTGGAAGAGGGAGAACTCCCCTGGACACAAGCCAGACATAGACGTCGCCCGAATCGTGTCCAGACCAGAGAAGCACCAGCTCACAAAGAAGGAGAGAAAGCCCTAATCAGGAAGCTGCCGGCTTTCATCGAGAAAATCAGATCGAACTCCACATCCTTCTTCGTTACCAATTTCCCACAAGACTGGGCGATCGCAGAAATGTGGAAAAAAATTTCCACATTTGGGAAAGTAGTCAAAATTTACGCTCCAACACACCTCGAAATGGAAGGTAAACATTACGGCTTTGTAAGATTTGCTAAGACCTTGGACACTTCTGTGCTTTTGCAGGCGCTTACAGATTGCAGAGTCGGAACCAGCACCCTGAAAATAAGCCTTGCAAGGGGAGCAGGAAAGATTGAAAGCCGGGGAATTCAGCCAGCTATACCCACAGAAGTAGAGCCTCAGAAGCACTAGAAAGTGATTGAGACCCTGGAATTTAACCCAACTCCGGAATCACTACAATGGTTAGAAAATTGTCTGATTGGGTTACCAATTCCGATTTCTGACTGCACTACTATGCAAAATATATTGGGGCTAAATGGATATGAGAATTGTTCGATTCTTCATCTTGAGGATGGGGAAGTGCTATTCAAAATAGAGTCCTAAGATATGCGACTACAGCTCCTGGATGATACAAAGGTATAAGAAGATTTATGTGTGTACAACCTAAGGCCGTGGAAAATGTTAAATGGCAAGATGGTGAGGCCCGCTTGGATACGTCTGAAAGGAACACCTCTTCAGTGCTGGAGTGAGCAGTTCTTCAAGGAAGCGGTATCCAAACTGGGAGAGATCATACAGACCGATGCTAAAACAATGAACAAAACGGAGCTCATATTTGCAAGAGTGCAGATCCTAACCGACTCCAAAGATTCCATTGCTCAAACACTCGACTCAAATCAGGAGAAGAGTACTATGACATTTGGATTGAGGAAGAGAGTTCTAGTTTGAGGAGACAAAAGCCAACAAACTACGGTAAGAAGGTACAATGGAGAGTAGTGGAAGATAGAAGAGGAACAGAGGTGGATTCTAAAAACAAGGAATGGCTGAACCTGAACAATGGGAAACTATATGAGAACTCCGTAGCAGAAAGCTCTGGGTCTGTAAAAAATGCACAGAGGGCTGAATCCAGTAGCAAGGACCCAGTAAACTCCGCAACAGAAACTCACCAGTACGCAAAGTTAATTAATGCTGAGAGTTCGATGCAACGGAAACTAGCTGAGGAGAAAGTAGAGAATGGAAATGCAGAGATGCTTCAACTGGCAACCCCATCAAGCATAGATATCCAAACCCTGCTACCTAATCTGGTTGGGACACATGGTCCTACAAGCCCAACTCAACATAACAAGCCCTCTGGACATACTTCGGAAGAAACATTTACCGCTCTGTTGGCTAAGCAACATCTAAAAGCCAGACTGCTAAAGTACCCAGTAACAGGTTTCCGGCCAGGCTCTGAATATCAGCAACCCATACCATTACCGGGAAGTATCAGCAAGGACGTTGAAAGAACAACCGTCGTACACTAGGAATCTGCCACTGATAAGAGGAAGAAAGACAATGATGCACAACCCTGCACACCCACTAAGGCTCACAGTGATGATCTTGATTCAAATCCATTTGATTAGCAAAGAATACTGGATCAAACCCCAACCACAATGAAAAGGACGAGACATGGAGATTTTGATCCTGTACTAAACTCCGCAAAAAGACTGTTTATGCAAACAAAATGTATCCAGGAAGGAAGCAGATCTGTGGAGGCCTCATTATGTGAAGAACTTCTGGATACACGACACAGAATTAGCTTCTCCCCTAACATTGAAGTAAGTGGTCACAGTGGAGGAGGAGACACAGAGCTGGATAAAACAACGCAAGAAGACACTGTTGCTCAAATGCAACCCAATAAGGTCAGTAAACAAAGCATACTGTCAGATTTCGAGATAAGACGAGAGGTTGAGCAAACTTGGTGCATAGCAAGTAAACTTGGCATTACTTCTTCTAAGTCAGAGAAAACAATACTGGGAAGGATTACTGAATTGGATGTCCTGGCATAGAACAAGATTGTGGATGCATCTGCTCCTGCGTCAACATTACCAGTTTAATGCAAATATTGTCACTCAACGCCTGTGGTATTGGAAAAAGTCAGAAATGTGCACGTATTAAGGAACTGATCAGAAAAAACAGAGTGGAAATCTGCTGTATCCAGGAGACAAAGATTGTGGAAATAACTAGCAGAAAACTGAGGAGTATATGGCCAAGTCAGGCTTTTGGTTGGACTCATAAAGACGCAGTTGGGAACTCTGGTGGTATATTGATAGTATGGAATAAGAACGTCTTCGCTGTAGTTGATTCGTGGTCAGATATAGGATTCACAGCGGTTAGAGGAAAGTATGGAAATGACAGTCTGCCAGTTTGCATAGTGAGCATATACTCATCAAACCTGCTGCCAGAGAAAAGAGTATTATGGAGCAAACTTAAAGCTATGGTGATGGCAGAGCCAAACGTAAGATGGTGTTTAGTAGGAGACTTTAATGCAATAAGATCAACAGAAGAGAGAAGAAGTAGATCCCCTCCATCCATAAGAGAAATGGCTGAGTTCAACACTTTTATACAGGAAACGAAACTAGTGGATCTCCCTTTGCAAAGAAGGCGCTACACGTACTATAATTCCAGAGGCTCATGTTGTAGTCAACTAGACAGGTTCCTATTATCAGAGGAATGGATGCTTACTTGGTCGGATCTCGGATCATGCTCCTATTATACTGAAGTTGGAAGAAATTAACTGGGGACCAAAATTTTTTCAGACTATCAATGACTGGCAAGAAGATGCAGATTTTCTAAATGTAGTGGACTTATCGTGGAAGGATATTAAATTGTCCGGTAGAAGCGGTTTCGTTCTACACCACAAGCTGAGACTAATGAGATCAAAGCTCAGAAACTGGAACACCTGCTATGGAAGAACAAAGCTGAGAGTGGAGGCTTTGGAAAAGGAACTCCGGACATATGATACACTAACAGAAGAGAGAGCATTGACAGAGACTAAAATCTCTCTGAAAAAAGACACTTGGTTCCAACTACAGAAAGCAAAACTGGCTGATGAGAAACTGCTATATCAAAAGTCCAAATCCAAATGGATCAAAGATGGTGATTGCAACTCCAAATTCTTCATGACAAAACTGAAATCAAACAGAAGAACAAGCGTCATCAGAGGTCTGATAATCAACGAGCAGTGGGTAAAGAATGTAGAAGGAATCAAGAAAGTAATCCAGAATCATTTTACTGAGCATTATTCTGAAGAGACATGGGAAAGACCACTGCTGAACATAGAATTGAGCAACAGGATAAGTGAGCAGCAAAACAGTGAGCTGGTAGCTATGTTTTCAGAAGAGGAAATCAGGAATGCAGTATGGGATTGTGAACCCTCGAAAAGTCCAGGTGCTGACGGGTTTAATTTCTTCTTTATTCAGAAGAACTAGGAGGTAGTAAAGGAAGATTTCACTGCTTTTATATATGAGTTACACAGACTTGGCAGATTATCCAAGGGATTAAATGCCACAGTTATCACACTGGCCCCTAAAATCCAGACTCCAACCTCAATGAACCACTACAGACCGATCTCTCTGTTCGGCTGTGCTTATAAGGTGCTATCTAAGATTTTAGCAACACAATTGAGTAGAGTCATTGGCTCCGTAATATCTCCTCACCAGTCTGGTTTTATCAGAGGTCGTTAGATACTGGAAGGCACGCTCATTGCAAATGAGCTGATACACCAGTACAAACAGAAGAAGGAGTTGCTATTGTTCAAAGTGGACTTCTCTAAGGCCTTTGACAGTGTAAATTGGTCCTACTTACTGTCAATGCTGAAAAAGATGGGATTCTGTGAGCTCTGGGTAAGTTGGATGAAAGAGTGTGTGACTACAGCGCATGCCACAGTAAAAATAAATGGGAGCTGCTCAGGGTCTTTCAGTCTGAAACGTGGACTTAGATAGGGGGACTCATTGAGCCCTATGCTGTTCTTAATTGCGGTAGAAGGGCATCATCTTCTACTGAAGAAAGCTGAAGAAGATAGACTGATAGGAGCAAGAATCAGGAATCTGGAAATCACTCATATGCAGTACGTTGACGACACATTGATTTTCGTGGAAGCGGTTGAGGATCATGCTAGCAACATCAAACAGATCTTGCAGCTGTTCCAATTAGTCTCAGGATTGGCAATCAACTTCTCAAAGAGTAAACTGTATGGGATCAACATCTAGGCTCAGGCACTAACTAGTTGCGCTGGAAGACTACGCTGCACCCAAGGATCTCTACCATTTACATATCTAGGATTGCCACTGGGAGGAAATCCAAGGAGGATCAAATTCTGGGATTCGCTACTGGAGAACATGGCAAGTAGACTGAGCAGATGGGAGTGCAACTATCTATCATTTGCAGGTCGGCTAACCATTATTAAATCTATACAAAGGAGCCTAACCTTGTTTTCCCTGCCTGTGTTTAAAGCTCCTAAACAGGTCCTAAAGAAAATGACTCAAATAATGAGAAATTTTCTATTGAGGAAAAAAGCAGATCACAAACACCCAATCCATTGGGTGAAATGGGAAGACCTCTGTCTTGAAGTTGTTCAAGGGGGATTCGGAGTGAAAGACTTAAAGGTGATGAATGAAGCATTGCTCTCAAAGTGGTTCTGGAGGTGGAAAAAAGAAGATGAAAGCTTATGGCAGGCTGTTATCGATGCAAGATACTTCACAGAAACGGACCACTTAGCAGACTCAAGACTCATCACATTGCCAGATCATATCACTGCAGTTTGGGAGGACATCTGGAAGATAGCTACTTCGGAAGCTTGGATGGAGAGGGTCACAACAATCAAAGTCAGGTCAGTTAGAAGCACCCTATTTTGGAGAACCAACTGGAGAGGAGACGGGACACAAACAGAGACATTTCAAGATCTATACAACCTGACTTCTTCAAAAAATGGAAGGCTACACGAGTTCTACACCATGGAGGAAGGAAGACCACATTGGCGCATCCCGTTCAGACGAAGCCTCAGAACCTGGGAGGAACAAAGACTCCAAGAAATGTTGCACTCGCTCAGTTCCTTCAACCCTGATCAGGATCAAGAAAAAGATATCAGATTATGGAATCTAAGCAATACTGGTAACTATACTGTGTCTTCTGCTTACAAGCATATCAAAGGACTTACTTTGAACCAGGAAAATGTGAGCAAAAGTCACCTGGCAGAGGTGTGGGGGAAGATAGCTCCTCGAAGAGTCCAAGCATTCTCATGGAAACTACTAGCAGGAAAGATACAAACCGTAGATGCATTATCTCATTGCGGGGTGACATTTGATCAGAATCACAGCAATTGCATATGGTGTGGGCTTGAAGTGGAGACCATCAGTCATTTGTTTTTTGTTTGCGAGCATGCTACAGACATATGGAGAGGCATCTATAGCTGGTTCGGTTTGAATTGTCCGCCTGCACCAACAGAGCCATATATGCTCACTACAAGCAACACATGAGAGTCCTCAAAGGTCCAGCAGGGAGAGAATTGTGGAAGGCAATTTGGCAAGCCGTAGTGTGGTACCTATGGAAGGAAAGAAATGGCATCCGCTTCGATACAGAGGGCATTGAAGGAGTTCAAGACACAATCAAAGCGTCCAACTGGTTTTGGATGCAAACTGTTGGTATTGCAAACATGCCATATACCATAAACGACTAGTACCGATCCCCAGCTCTGGCATCTGGACTGCACTTCACATTTCAACCCCCATGATGTTCTATAGAGACTAATTTTGCTGGTTCAGGTAAATGACCTGCGGAAAACCATCTCGTGTACTAGGGAACTAGAGATAGTTAACTAGATCAACAGCACCTTTAAATGGTCCTGATCTTTGCTTGTGTACTTATAAATATTTTTGGATTCAATAAAGTCACTTAATTACAAAAAAAACACCCACTGAAGAAATAGCTAATCGGATGGTATGTGGATAAGTGACTTATTCTACCTTTTTCGATTATTTGGCTCAATGGAGCCAAGACTGAATCCATTGGGGAAGTCTCATGAGCTCATGCTCCGTGGTAGTCACTTGCTGTGTCTGGTACAATTTTCTTTGACAATGTTAGCCTCTTGTTACACTTTGGTCACCTTAAAGATGATTTTTCGACCCAAACTTATGTTTAGGTCTGGTTCCATTTTCTTTTTATTCAGTAGAGTCATATCGTCGTGGAACAATTACAGCCCGTACGCAGTAGAGTGAAATACATCCTTGTGAATGTAAGCTACTTATTGTACATGACTCAGACAATTATACAATTCCACCAAACAATTTACATCCTGAGGCATTTCCAAAGATTGTGTTAACTTCTGATGTACTCAATAGATGCTACCATAACAATTTATAAGGAAATACAATCTATTATTGTAAATTGCATTAACGCAATTTGATTCCAGATCAATAATTTTAAGTATTGTAAATTTTATTATCTGTTAGAATATGACTCTAATTAGGATTCTATTTATTTGTACCTATAAATAGGTCCTCATGTACTTGTACTCGATGACACTTCATAATAGAATTGTTTTCCCATGATTTTTTTCCTCTCTACATTGGAGAGGTTTTTTCCACGTTAATTCCTGCGTCTCTTTTACTCTTAACCCTAACATAAAATAATAAAACCCATGATGTTAGATGTTTGGGGATAAAGGAGGAACATGGGGGAGAGACGTACGGAAATTTTCGAATGCAGGATAATAGGCTGCCGGGCGAGATGCACTAGGAGCCGAATTGCCTGCCTGACCGTCGGATGAAAAACCGACAGTCAGGATTTCGAGGCCTCATTAAATGATGGACGTGCGGGACCCGCATCATTAAAAAAATTAAAAAGAACAAATGAAAATGCTAAAAACTCTGGGGAAGTCCAAATCTGCAGAAAGCACCAAAAACAGCAAATTCAAGAATCATATAATGCTTTCCATGGCCGCTCTCTTCTATAATGCTTTCCCCTAACTTCCATTTCTTGCAGAAATCCAACTGTGCATTGTGTTTCTGACAAGTCGGGGGAGGCAACGAAGCCAACGTGTTTGGAGAGAAGAGAGAGCTCACAAGCTTACAATCCACTGTTGATGCAATGCCTCCGCCGGTCAGACTTGGTCTCTACCATAAATCTCCCAGCAAACCTAAGCATTCATGCTTCTGGTTTGGTCATGCTGCAAGTTCAATAAAATCACACAACAACAATGACAATTTTCTGCTCACTTGAATTTGCAGTTTTTGATGCTTCCTGGGTTTAAACCTATTTTAGTGTTTGGATGTTGCTATTATGATTCTTGAATTTGCTGTTTTTGGTACAGATTTGGAATTCTCCCGAGTTTTTTCATTTTCATTTGTTTTTTTTTAATTTTTTTTAATGATGCGGATCCCGCACATCCATCATTCAATGAGGCCTCGAAATCCTGACCGTCGGATTGGCAGGCAATTCGGCTCCTAGTGCATCTGGTCCGGCAGGCTATTATCCTGCATCCGAAAATTTCTCAGTAAAATAATTAATCAAACGATCTTCTAAAATATTTGTAGGGGCTACTCTATGCTTAAATCAAATTTAGCATTCAAATATAATCAGTGTTAATTTTTTTTTAAAGATGCATCGGATGGCTGAGCCACAGTACAAAAGCAGCGAAAATAACTAAGGAGACCGAAGGTTCAGAAAGATGATGGATGAAAAATAACCACTGTTAATTTAAGTAACCAATTCTTCGCCTACTTTGGTTTTTTTACGCCCAAACAGTCTCCCCACCCGCCACGTTCGGGTTTGCATGAACCCTTCAACCCACGCGTCACCCACCCCCTCCTCTTCCTCCTTCCCAACACATCAAAAAAGCATAACAACAACACACAACATCCACCTCTCAAAATGATGTCGGACAGGCAGGTTCAATCGAGAAGGCCACCCACAACAGCTAACATCATGTTACAGAAGCTCAAAGAACACGCACCCAATTCACACCAGCTCATCGGATTCGCAACGCTCATAATCTCAGCCGGAATTCTCCTCCTGCTCACCGGAATCACGATCACAGCAACCGTGCTCGGCATCATTTTCTTCGCACCATTGATTCTGCTATCCAGCCCCGTATGGGTACCCGTAGGCGCATTCGTATTTGTCGTCATCGCCGGAGCTCTGTCATTCATCGGATTGGGGGCTGCGGCGGCCGCGGCAGCGTCGTGGATGTACCGATACTTCCGGGGTCTCCATCCCCCTGGGTCCGAACGATTCGATTACGCCAGATCCAGGATTGCAGACACAGCCGGTCACGTCAAGGAGTATGCGAGGGATTACGGCGGATTCTTGCAAAGCAAGGTCAAGGATGCGGCGCCGGGCGCATGAATCGGCTTTTTGGGTGCAATTTATTTTTAGTTTTCTATAAGATAGTTATGGCAAGATCAAATTTTTCT
>JAOYMZ010090743.1:0-10809 GCA_025802335.1 Pinguicula primuliflora
GATTAAAGACGATGATCGGATATGGAGATTGGGAGAATAATCCTCTGCTATGTGTAAAAAAACGTGGATTGTGATGTTGTAAATATTTTACGATTTAGTAAATAAATAAAGAAAACCTAATTACAAAAAAAAAAAACTCAGACCATTAAGCCAAAGTCATCTTGCTTATTATTGCAAATCCAATTACCTAAATTTAAGATTGGTAAAAAAATACTTCACACTAACCATATCTGAATTTCTCCATTCTTGTTGTGATTTCACTACAAGGAATTAAACACTTGGCTTGAAAGACCAGTTACCATGACTTCAAAATTTTCCCCTATTCCTTAACTTGAAGAGGTTTATTGATGCAGACCCTCCACCGTATCATTCTTAGATAACGTTTATCAAAACTACTATGACATCTTGTACAAAAATTAACCAATCTCATTTGATTCCTTAAAATTTGTTTCTCTCATTCGGTACAGATATATTTGGAATTTCACAATCATGAAGTCTAGGAATCAATATTTGAGAGAGATTAATCTATTTTAAAAACAGGTAAATGACGGGACATGACCTCTCTCGGCAAAGTGAAATGTTATACAGCTGATATCAATATCTAATTGGGTGTTAAAAAATTCAAACCAACATTTTCATCCAATTGAATCCGGATAATTGGTGTAGAAGTTGTGTACAAAAATAGTGTGATATATCATTTATTTAACGGATGCTTTTGATCCCTCCACTTAGGAATGAAGCATGCGTTTGATCTTAATATTATAGTGCCATTTTTTCTACATCCCTAACCCCTTTGTTTTTAGAGTGTCTCAAGAGAATAAAATCATTAGTTTGAGACAACAAGAGATCGAGAGAATAAAGGAGCACGCTTCCAATCCCAAGAAGAAAATTAAATGATTTCAAAAAATTATTTAAATGCCTGAAAAATATCCAATCAAATAATGGAAAATAATAAATAACGCATTATTGACGCATGATATATATTATATAATATAAAAGACTTATGAACAAACAGTGTGTACTCTGTACAACACAAATTGTAGAATCAGTCTTTTCCCCTCTCTCTCTCTCTCTCTGCCGTTGGGAAGAAGATGGCCTGTCCCTTTTGTCCCTTGTTCCAACAAATACCACTCTAAAAAACTCAACAAACCACCAGCCCTTCAATTCATATCCATTTGCACCGAAATTCAAGCTATTAGCTCCAATTATGGCGTCTAGGAGCCGGAGGAACCAGAGATGGTCGCCGCAGCCTCTGACTCCGTTAATGGAGGGGCCTGATTTGGTAACGGAAGACTGTGAAGGGAACAAGAAGGAGAGTTCTTGGGAATTCATCAGAGAATGGTTCAGAGTACACAGAAATGCGCCGGTTGCTTCTACAATGACGATGTACGGACCAGCGAAGATGCAGGATTTGAGGCTCTTGCTCGGCGTTCTGGGATGCCCGCTGGCTCCGATTCCGATTTCGGAAAAACCAATCTCGCGCCTGCACATCAAGGACATACCAATTGTGAGTCGATTTTTTTTCCGGTACGGCGTTTTCTTGAGGAAAAAAAAATGGTTTGTTGATCTGGATTTTCTACTTGCATTTTTCTTGTTGAAGGAAACTTCAACTGCGCACTATATAATTCAGCAGTACCTGGCAGCGGCGGGTTGCTCGAAGCAGCAGACCTCCGCCAAGAACATGTACACATCGGGGACGGTAAAATTGATCCGATGCGAAACGGAGATTTCCACCGGAAAAAGCGTACGAACGATCGGTTCGAGGAGCGGGGAGAATGGGAGCTTCGTCCTGTGGCAGATGTCCCCAGGGATGTGGTCCCTCGAGCTCGCCGTCGGCGAACACAAGGTGGTCGCCGGAAGCGACGGCAAGATCGTGTGGCGACACACGCCGTGGCTGGGCGCACACGCGGCGAAAGGACCCCAGCGGCCGCTCCGCCGCACGATTCAGGTAAAAAAAAAACAATTACCGTTTTGTTTGATTGAATGGATCACCGCCACTCGCTGTGAAGTAAATCCAACGGCCAAAATTGTCCCTCACGTTACTTGTCTAACATATCTTCTCGGGATTGCCGAGTCATACGACACGCTTTAAAGTGCACGAAGCATATTTTTGTTTTCACGTGCTTTTGAGTTGTCGCTTTGTTGAAATTGAAACTGAAAACACCTTGCTTTTTTCTCTTTTCACCCCTTTTTCCCCACATCGTCAAGTGAAGAAACCCTAGAGAAGCACAAATCCAGATTCAATTTTCAAATGATTATTTGCACGGAAGTTGATTGATCGATTTCGATTGAATTCCACAGGGGTTGGATCCGAGGGGAACGGCGAGCTTGTTCCTGAAAGCGCAATGCCTCGGCGAGAAGAGAATCGGCGACGACGACTGCTTCGTCCTGAAAGTGGCGGCGGATCGTGCGGCGGTGATGGAGCGGAACGAAGGTCCGGCGGAGGTGATCCGGCACGTGCTGTATGGGTACTTCAGTCAGAAGAGCGGGTTACTCATCTACATGGAGGACTCGCATCTCACGCGCGTCCATTCTCCAGATAACGACGCCGTTTACTGGGAGACCACTATTGGCAGCACGATCGGAGATTACAGGAACGTCGACGGCGTGATGATCGCACATCGTGGGAGGACGGTGGCGACCGTGTTCAGGTTCGGCGAGACGTCGATGCAGCATAGCCGGACGAGAATGGAGGAGGTCTGGGGTATTGACGACGTCGTTTTCAATGTGCCGGGGTTGTCGCTGGATTCGTTTATCCCACCTGCGGATATCCTGGATAACGCGCAGGCGGTGTCTCCCTGAGTCTACTAAAGTCGCTATTCTTGAACTGCTTTTGTGATTAATGGTGATGATGGGAAAACAAACGTGGTTTTGCTCAGTGCGGTTTTGTATGTCTAGTGGTTTTCTGTGTAAATGTATTTCATGTGGGGATTTTTGCCGTAATAAAAAATAAAATGTCTCTCTTGATAATATATGGGCCGGGTTGGCGGTTTTGAATAATAAAATATATTTAGAAAGAATATAATAAAAAGAAAAATTAAAAAACATTTCATTTAATATTTAATATAAACTAGTAATTGAAATAACTGTCGAAAATAAATTTATTAAATTTTAAAAATAATAAGTATGCTGAAATGTCGTGGATATCAAATTAAAAAAATATAAATTAGTGAAAATGATCCTAATTTTAGTTTCACCCGATATTTGTCAGATTTTCAACAAATAAGAGAGAGAAATTACATATTAATTTATTAATTAATAAATCAATGTTTAAGTGAATAAATAGAAAATTTAAAAAATTGTGTTTATAAAAGTATGTTATGAAAGCGTGAAAGTCCATGTATTTTAATATATAGACTCACAAAATATAAGCAATTAAATAATCAAATATATATATCATTCTTAACCACTATTACTAAAATAAAATTCATTAGAATTCAAATCAAAATAACTAAAGAATTCTCATTCAATATAAATGACCATTGAATGCAAAAGATATTTACTTTTTATTTTATCGCGAATAACATTTTTGACACGCTTCATAATTGAAAATGCAAGTTCTGTTTTTGCAGTTTAAGGTGGATCAGTATTTCAATGATAGTCTTGTGCTCTAGTTGTCTCAATCAATCTCCCCCACTACTCATACATGGTAAACAAATCCTAAAAACTGCTATGAGAAAGCACATTATATTTGTAATGTTGCAATTGATTTCTCAAATAGTATCTCATGTTGACCAAAATTATATTGAGATTAGAATACGATCAACTTCATATAATTTTAACTTCTCTCTTGTTTCTAAAGAAGTAATGACGAATTTTTTTCTGGTGCACACCTTATGGCGCCGAACACTCACTATGGTGCCGAAATCTATTATTGGCCGTTAGATTTGTGTTTCAACAGTCGAGATCATTTCACTTAAAAATTTAAGTGAAATGATCTTGGCCATTGCAGCACAGATCCAATGGTCAATAATAAATTTCGGCACCATAAGGCAAAATTCGGCACCATAAAGTCTGCACTAGAAAAAAAATTCAAGTAATGAGTTGAATTAAGGAAAAAGATGCCCGCACGGCCAGAGCGGATGCACTGAAGCAGAAAAGGGTCCAACTACAAATACGTCAACTTCAGGAGGTCGAGAAGAAAAGACTGCAGCTATTCGACGAAGCACACTCAGATATAATCGCCGACTTTAGGACGTCAATACAGATGAAACGGTACAATCAAGCCCGGGCAGAGGTACTAAATTCGAATCTGCCTTATCTCGAGGAATTAGAGCATAACTTAGACGAATGGGAGTGAGGTCCATCGTAAGGATGACGCGGGGCATGGCCCACAAGATACATTGTAAAATGTAATTTTCTCAAAAAATATAAAATAAAAAAAAACTTACCAAAAAAAAAGTAATGAGTTGAAGAAGTTCAACTACTTCATTAGGAAATCTATAATATTCTCATCCACTTAATATTCTATCACCGTATAAAACAATTTAACTCTATAGTGAAGCTCAATTGGGACGGCAATAACACACCCCTCATAATTAGTTTGCAAATTAGTCATAATTGATACTACAATATCTTACATTTTCAAACATTCAAATTTCTTTGATACTTCGGTGTCTAATATGTAATATTCATTCTTTGTAATAATTTAAATAATTACAAAACATTACCATAACTATTAGCAAAAGATGATTCATCAGGTCCGGTTAATGCATAAGCTTGAGAGTAAGCCATCAGATGCTTTCAACAATAGTCATAAGCTTCAAATGTTTATTTTGCATCTCCTTTGTCCTCAATGAATTCATCCCCTTGCTACTGTGCTGATTTATATTATGAAGATAGTCATTCACTTTACATTTTTATGATATTATGACTTACCTTATTATGCATCATACTCGGGTATCGAGTTGTGGACAATGTATTATGTTTTTCACTTTTGAATACAATGGTTGCAAATTTTTTTTAGGTAGGTAAGTTGGGAGAAATACTCCCGGTCCTATCCAGTATCCGAGAGCATTTTACACTCCCAACTAATCTAGGGGGCCTACACCAAGCCAAAAGGCTCCTATGGATTAGGCCTGACCAAGTGCTTTTGCTGGGGCTTGAACTCGATACCAATTATACAAGAGTTTACCTAATTGCCACCAGGCCAAGCTGCCTTGGTTAATACCAGTGTTCGAGAAGTCGGAAGGTGGAGACGGGTCGGCCGGGGACCGCCCAGCGCTCCAGCCACTGCCCCGGCCGATTAGTTGGCCGTCCACCGCAGCAGCCTGCCATTTTTTACCAGCAATTTTTAATATTTTAAATCAATTTTTTATATTTTTAATCAATTTTTTTAATTTAAAATCAACTCGAAATTAATTAATAATTAATCTCAAGAGTAGATTTTATTTTAATTTAATATCAACTTTTATTTTATAAAATCATCAACCCATGCCCACATGTATTTATAGAAGGAGAAGGGTGAAGCTCAACTTTCTCCTTCTATAAATACACGCATGTGTTGATGATTTTGTTCAAAAAAAAAAGTTGATTATAATTTATTATTATAATTAATTATATATTTTAGACAAGTTTGGGTTTTAATTTTAAAACCCGAAACTCAAGTTATTAGCAAGTAGAAATTTTTGGCCCAACCCGCAAAACTGCTTCATGGGCCCAAGTTATTAACAAGTATAAAATTTTAGCCCAACCCGGAATACTGCTCCGTGTTGGCCCAAATCAGGGTGGGGCGGCCGTGAAGGTGTCGAAACAGTCGACTCTTTGGACGATGGTTAATACAATGGGCGTAAATAATTATAATGATTATTAAATCCCATCATCAAACAGTAGGCATTGAAATTGGTGATTTGAGTCAGTGGATACCTCCTTGGAAATCTTTGCAGATGAGATATTTCCGAAACAAGTAGATCAGGAGGTCTGATAAGAGATGAACAAAATCCAATCTGAGTATTCCAATCTAATTTTTTTTTAGCTAACAAAAATAGATAGCGTCAATCGCAAAACTAACATTACGAGAAATCTATTTATGAAAAGTAATCTTAAAAAAATTGCAAATGTAACCTCTATCTTTAAAAATAAATTAAAGGTCGAATATATTTTAATTTACGATTGAACGATTACAACTAAACACACAACTAACTTAATCACACTCATTCCCGCCAAATTCGTCACGGCCGTACGGAAACACTGTGACCGGAAAACCGAAAACTTGCATTTTTTCGGTTTTGTTTTTCCATTTCTTCACCCTTTCCGGCTCAATGACTGGTCCGAAAATATATTCAGAGAGAAAGAGAGAGGAATCATCGACGACCCCAGAGTGAAAAGGGTGCATTTTAAGTTAGTTTATTTGTTGAAGGTGCGTTGACTACGAGTTCTAGCTGATTTATGGCAATATCGTTACAATCGAGAGATGAGTCATGCATTTTCTTGTGAGATTTACACTTTCGTATGGTATTTACAATAGAATTGCTTTATTAAATTATAAGAATGAGAGCGTGAAAGTGAACGGATAGTTTCGTGTCTCATACGACTAGTTGTCGTTCGTTTATTTGGTCTTAACACGACCGATTTCGTCGTGATACCCGACTCTTTGATTTTCCCACATTTACATATGATGCTCTGTTTTCTATTGTTTGCAGATGATGATGACTCTATTTTATAAGATTGTAATTTTTTTGGAAGTAGAGGAACATCCGGATATTAGAATTGTGAACGTCGAATGTAATTTAACAACTGCTTGAATCGAGGAGAATATTTTGTTCGCATCTCTGTTAGATCTCATGTACAACAGATTTAGACTCAGTAAAGATATATTTGATTTAGTTTTGTAGTATAATCCCAACAGAAAGTGCGACCATACTGGGCTTACCATTTTCTTACGTGATAATCGTGATGTTTTGGGATTTTTAGGCCAACGTGAGAACGAGAATTCAATGAGACACGTCTTGGAAGTTATTTCACGTCCTAAGAAGAACCCGGATGGCGAGCAAGTTGATGGAAATTTCGACGATGACTACTTTGGTCCCGTGATGAGAATTGAAAATCAGGAAACTCTAGATACACCACCCGATCTGTGGTGCGCAAGAGAGTCGTCCACCACACATAGAACAAAAATGACAGTACGTCGAAACTTGGACCTTACAAGCCAGGATGCTAGGCAAGTACGTCCCAGTTTGATATATGAGTCTCAGCCTCTGGATGATCCGATACTTGAGTCTTTACCTCTGAATGATCTGATGATATATGAGTCTCAGCCTCTAGATGATCTGATACATGATTCACATCCATACAATGATCCTATAAATGAGTCTGAGTAAGTATTAACAGGTGATGAGTTAATACCGCTGTCGGTTGTTACGTTTGGGGATGGATCAAACATCCATATAGGTCAATATTACAACTCTAAAGAGCAATTGATGAAGAAACTGATTGCCACCGCATTTGATGGTAATTTTGAAATTCGTACAAGAAAATCCATCAAGTCTTTATTAGTCGTATGCTACGTCGATCAAAACTGCCAATGGAGGGTCCGAGGGATGAAAGTCTGTGATGAATCAGAGTATTTTACAATCCGAACTTATAATGGAGATCATAACGGTTCTCTCGAGCACAGACATGCAAGCCATCGACAGGCGACGTCTGCTGTGATAGGGGAACTTGTTGCTCCTCAATTTATCGGTGTTGGGAAGGGGCTTGCTCCTAAAATAATCTAGTCACTACTTCGCACAAAACTAGGAGCACAAGTAAGTTATGACAAAGTTTGGCGGAGGATGAGACGTGCTCAAAACATCATCTGAGGTTCGCCTAAAGAAAACTACAGCAAACTTGCATCCCATTTTTATCTCCTCGAACAGTCGAATCAAGGGATCGTAACTCACATAGAGGTCGACAATAACAACAGATTCCTGTATTGTTTTTTGGCATTTGTGGCTTCAATAAGGGGTTACGCCTTCATGAAGAAGGTGATTGGGATTGACGCCACCTTTCTGAAAGGTAAATACAGGGGAGCAATATTGTTTGCCACAGCACAGGAAAGTGAAAGCAAGTGCTATCCACTCGCTTGGAGAATTGTTGATTCGGAGATTGGATCTTCGTGGACATGGTTCTTATCGAAATTGAAAGACATCATTGGCAATACCGACGACCTGGAGATAATATCGGACAGGGCACTTAGCATTGCAGCAGCGATGTGAGTTGTTTTCCAGAATGTCCATCACGGCATTTGTGCATGGCACCTCAGGCAGAACTTAAAGCAAAATTTCAAGTGTTGAAGCACCATCGATCGTACTGGAAGGCTGTCAATGTGTATAGGGTAGAAGAATTCCATAGTTGCATGGCAGATATCGCGTCCAAGTATCCTTCGGTCATTACGTACCTCGAAAGGAGGTTGGCCATTCGAGATGGGCCAGGTGCCACTACCCACGACGAAGGTATAACATCACGACGCAAACCTTGTCGAATCAATAAACTAGTATTAGGCCACTAGAGAGAATACCCAGTTATTGCCTTACTGAGTGCAGTAAAAGAAAAAATGTCACAGTGGTGAAATGAGAGACGTCAGCAAGCTGCGTTTGGAAACAATCCGCTCTCAGCTCTTCGGGAAGCTGAGTTCGGGGATTACTGGTCTAAATCCAACGGACTGGTTGTCAATCAGCTCAATGAACATGAGTATCATGTCTCAACGGGTGGTAATGTGTCTGCCTTGGCAAACATTTTTACCAAGTTGTGCGATTGCATGGAGTTTAATATAGACGAATCGCCATGTGTACATGCATTTGCAATAGCCAATAAAGTCGGGATTAGCATATACAGCCTTATCTCGCCGTACCTCACAAGGTAATATTTGGTGGATGCACATTGCGATACGATATACCCGACCACCATGCTGTCATCGAATGTCATTCCCGAAAGGGTCCGGAGAATCCAAGTGTTACCCCCAAAAATTGAAAGAAAGAGAGGAAGAACAACAATGTCACATCACAAATCAGACATCGAAGCAGCAGCCAAACGCAAAAAATGTTACAGTAAATGCGGTGTTCACGGACATTATCCGAAGACAGGCATGCAAGGGTGGAGGTGGACGCGCTGTTGGGGACCCAGTATCGACATGTCGCGAAGATCCCGCTGGAGTCGATGAGGATCGCGTATCGATCAGTGGTGAATATCTCATTAGAGTCGATTGGGAGCCTGTATCGACTAGTCACGAATATCCTGCTAGCGTCGGTTGGGACCCCGTATCGACAAGTCACCAATGCCCCGATGGCGACATTTGGTACCCCGTAAGGACGAGTTACGAATATCCCGCTTGCGTCGACGGGGATCCCATATGGATGAGTCGCGACAATCCAGCCAGTGTCGATGGAGACGTTGTATCGACCAGTCGCTAATACCCCGTTGGTAGTGGGTATGTACTTTAGTCTTAAATATCCGTAAACTGTTCTCAGTCGTGATGTTTCATATTTAAATTATTTAATTTGCGGACGTTTCAGGCCTAATTCGCCTATCGTGAAGATATGATTCTATGTTCGGTGTTCCATATTATACAGAGTTACAGAGTTATCAAAGTTTGAACAATCTGGAGGATCTTTGCATAACCATTACATACAAAATACAAAATAACAAAAATTGATAAAAGGCCAAATAAGAGCAACTATTTGAGAGCGGTAACTTTGTCCTCGATATCACGAGCGATGTTGTCAAGGTCATGTTCGGCGGCACGTATGGTGGCAAGTGTTGCTTCAGAACAATCGACTAGTAGTTTTGTAACCACGATGAAAATGGAACTATGCACGTCGGCGACGCTTGAGGCAAGGTTGCGCATTAAGGCAAGGTCAATATTAGAGGAAAGTTTGATATTGGCCGCGATATGAAGGGCAGCGGCAAAATACGAGGAGTCGGTAGCAACGGAAGCAGCGCCAGTGGCATAGTGTTGTAAATCTTCGTTGTCAGACAGTTTGACCACAACGTCGGGAGTAGATGTGGCGTATGAATTTAGAACTTCGCCGGCTATATAGGCAGTTGAACTCGTGATACTAGCAAGTGACTCAAACATCTCAAGGACGATGGCATCAAAGTCGATGAGATCCATCCTAAATTAATGGATGCCGTGGAATGCGAAATAAAGGAAAGAGGTGCAAGGTCAAATCGAGACTGCACGTATTCAGAACGTCACATTCCATGTCCATCACGCCTGCAGTAGTGATCAAGTGCCTCGATACACGGCTAACCCAGGTTTAGAGATTTATCCCAAATAATTCGGGTCTAAACCCAGGAGTCTAGAACAATTACGATAAATACGCGACTGGTATATCAGTCGGGCCCTAAACCCTAGAGTTAAACAATCACAATAAAATAAGCGATTAGACGTGGTTTACTTGAATAGGTTGAGTCGGGACCTAAACGGATATGCTTCAAAAATGACGATAGCTACGCGACTGGACGTGTTGTACCCGAATATGATTGTCGGGCTCTAAATCCCGGAACCTAGAATATTGATGAGAACTACGCAACTGAATGTGGTGTACCCGAATAGGTTGAGTCAGGCCCTAAATCGATGTGCTTTAAAAATGACAACAGCTACGCGACTGGACGTGTTGTACCCGAATATGTTAGTCGGGCCCTAATGTCAAGAGACTAGAACAATGACGAGAACTGCGCGACTCAACGTGGTGTACCCGAATATATTAGTCAGGCCTTAAACCATAAAGGCTAGAACAACTTCGGTAACTATGCGACTATACGTTGTGTTCCCGAATACATCAGTCGGGTCCCATACCCTAGATTCATAAACAACCAGGATCCAATAAT
>JAOYMZ010090754.1:0-10808 GCA_025802335.1 Pinguicula primuliflora
AGCCATAATCTTAGTGTTTAGGGAATGAAATGATATGAACTAATGCACGAAATAAGCCCTAAATAGGTGCTTATCAGCACTCCACACTTGATTTGTCGCCATTAAACCGTCCACGTCCTTTGCTTCTTCCCTTACAACCATTGCGCCAGTTACTTCCATGTGTTACCTTCAGAGCCTACTCCTCTGAATTGTGTCCATTCATGCGATGTTCATGGACTAGTAGACTACTCTGCAGCATGTCAATCGAGTAGTTGTCTAGATCGTTTGATTCGTCTATCAAGCATACAACATAATCGAATGTGGCAGTCGTGGATCTCAATATTTTCTCAACTACAACAACATCTTTCAATTGCTCACCATGGAGTCATCTTATTTGCAATACTGATGGTCCTTGCAAAATACTCATTGACTGTTTCACCAGTTTTAATGGCCAGAATCTCAAACTCCTTGTGAAGAGCCTGCAATTGTGCATGTTGCACTCTAGGCGTTCCTTGAAATTTCAGCTTAAAAGATTCCCAAATATCCTTGGAAGTTTCCTTCTTAAGGATTGTCCCAAGGATAGTACAATCGATGGCCTGAAATATGTAGTTTTTGACCTTCAAATCTTCAATCTTGCTTCCTCTATTGCCTTCTGTTGAGCCTCCATCGCAATACTACCTTCTGCCAATGTTGGAATTCCAGTTTCGATCAATGTGCACTCTTTGGATATCACGAAGTTTTCCATGAGCATACACCAATAGATGTAATGACCGTTTAATCGAGGTATGGCTGGTTGAACGAAATTGTTGTCGTTCATTCTTATCTATGCTTTCTCTAGTTGATTGTTTTGTAGAGGGATGAGGCTCATTGATGTAGGGAGAACAGACCACAAGCTCTGATACCAATTGACAGGATGAGGATCGTTTGTAGCTAGAAATAGAAGCAGAGAATTGAAATGCTTATGAGATTGTATGAACACAACACTTGTACAAAGTTTTCTTGTATTCAATCTAATGAAAAGATAACAGACTCCTTGGCTTTATAGCCTTACAAAGAACGTGACACAACGACGAACTCGAACATGACACAACAAACGAAAAGAACCAGACAAGAAAGAAACTACTTAACTAACTTCTGATCATGTCTCATGATCCTTTATTCCTACATTTAGCAACTGGATGTTGGACTAATTCAGCTTCTGCGTTTGTATGCATGAAGACACATTCAAACATTCCTAACACGAAATTCTCAAACTTTAAGGGTCTGTTTAGTACGCAGGATAACTTGTATATAGTAGGATGAGATTTAATAGGATGCAACAACTTATCATGCAATTAGTACATAGCAATACATAAGATTTTATCATGTAATATAATGGGACTTTGAAATCCAGTGTTTAGTAGTTAGGATAATTTAATGTAAGAATTTTAAAATTTATGTGAATTTACTAATTTGCCCTTTATTTTTTATTAAACTAATGAACTTAAAATAAAATAAATCAAATTTTTCGATTTTTTTGTCAATTCATCATCAAAGGTGCAAATATGGGTGTTCATATTTTCCGCCAAATTTAGAATACATGAATTCGACATCCGACGGACATCATATATTTTTTCAAGTTTGTATAGTAAAACTCGCACCCCAAAATATTTGGGCACAGGTTCGAGCATACAGCGTAAATTTTGAATTGCAATATCCGAAATCACACATATTAATGAAAAATAAATAGTAAGTTCGATTTCAGGTATTGAGTACTCAAAACTTGAAAATCTAATTAAAACACTGAGGAAAAATATATTACAAAATAAAAAATTTGAAAAAATCAAATATATTACAAATACACATCTGAAGCCGAAAATTATAATTGATTATAATTATTTCAATAGTTTTGTAAGGGACAGATAAATTAATAATTTTAACAAAAAATTTAAATTATTTGCTAAATTTCACCGTCTTAAATGAGAAACATTTCCCCACATTTTCCTTAGACAAATGAAAATTTTGGAAAATAATTCTCTACCCATCCCTAAACAAGGAATTTAGTGGGATAATTTTACAAAATCTCAGTGAATTATTGCTACTAAACGGACCCAAGTGATTGCAACAAAGAAGTAAAATGTAATTTATTCTCTTGTATTTTGTGATAAAATTATTTTACCCCTTGTGATTTAAAAACTGTCATATTGTCCCCATGTTTTAAAAGGCCATTTACCCTGCGTGAGAAGTAGGTAAGGAAAAGAGGTTGGAAAATACAATTTTACCATTGAGGAGAAAATTTTCTGTCCAGATTGCTTACATCCAGAATAAGTACGCTTATAACGAGAATTGTTTTTATGACCGTCGGATTAATCATCCATTTTAACCAGGCAGGACGCACGGGTCATGGGTCAAAACCGGCGGGTGACCGCCCAGAAAAACCGAATCCATCATCTTGTAGATCATTTTTCAAAAAAACACAACGAAATGTTCCTGAGCTCAACAAAACAACCGATTACAGAACGCTCAACAAAATTATGTTGCCCTCATCTCCCTCTCTTTCACCTGCACCTGCACTAAAACATCATCAATGGCGACCATCACAAATTTCCTACACAAACAGCTCGTATGTCTCACATCAATCTGAGCATCCAACACCCCATTTTATCCCCAACTCTGCTCAACAAAATCAAAACCCAATTTTCTTAAATTGAAAATAATCCTCCTAGTTTCCGCCAAGGTAGACGCTGCTACCAAGGTCGAGAAAGCAAGCCGAGATTAGAGAATCCAACAAGTCCACAACATTGATGACTTCAATGCCGCCCTCCACAACTCCAAGAACTGCCTTGTCGTGGTGGAGTACGCCGCCCTCCACAGCACAAGCAGCAGCAAAATTTACCCTTTCATGGTGGATCTGAGTCGTGTTAAGGAGATCAAGATCTCATAGATTTGGTCCAAGATCGCAGCTGTAGATTGGCGATGTATGGAAGATTTGTAAAGATATATGGTAGGAGATTTGTATACCTTCTAGGACTCTAGTAAATGTGTCTATATAATGTAATACAATAGAAGGAGAGCGGTAAGAAATACAACTTACGTTTCCTGCAAGATCTTGTGTCTTCCTTTTCATCTTTCAGATCTATCTTGTGTCTTCCTTTTCATCTTTCATGGTATCGAAACCATAAGTGCTCACGCAATAAATCTGATCCTGAATTGAGTGTATGATTCAGTGATTTGTTCTCTAGAACTCGTTTGAAGTGTACTCAATCGAGTCTAGTTCATCTGCAAATTCCTTTGGAAACGTACGACAGCAGCATCTCTAATGTCGTTGAAGATCTGGTTCGTGAATCTCAATCGAAGTGTGATCGATTTGAGTTCGTATTAATCAATCTGCAGCCAATACCGTGTGCTCTGCAATCTGCCTCATATCATCTCTGTGCATCGCAAAGATTAGTTCCTAATCTTAAACAAAATCTCAATGGCCTTCTCATATCCTAATCTTTCACGGGCGGTATCTGTCAAACTCGACTCCAACGATTACCTCTTGTGGATGTCGCAAATTGTTCCTGTCCCGCGGAGCTATGAACTTATGCCTATAGCTAATGGTACACTCTTCTGCTCGAGTGCCTTTCTCTCACAGACGGATGAAGATAAACAGAAAGGTGTTCCAGAATCCATCAATCAGGAGTTTGTTGAACAGCATCGAAAAGATCAGTTCGTGCTCGCCTTGATTAATGACTCTTTGTCTGCTGATGTACTTCCTGAAACCTACGGTTTAACAAGTGCTCATGCTGTATGGGACAAGCTATCTTGTCGGTTTTCTCCCAAGAATGCCTCCAGGGTGCTAAATTTGAAGCAACGTCTTCAAAACCTCAAGCAGGGCAACCAGAATTGCACTGCATTCCTCCAATCTGCAAAGTTGTTGAGGGCCAAATTGTCTGCTGCTGGACAGATAGTTACAGACGACGAATTAAATGACTACTCGTGGGAGGACTCTCATCAGCATTCCAAATGTTTGTGCCACACATCTCTTTCGCTCGGAGACTTGCCCAGCTATAAATGGAGGACTTCAAAGGAGAACTATTGATGTATGAATCCCTTGTCTCCAGCCCTGTGAATTCGGATTTTGACTCTATTGCTCTGTGGTCCTCCAAGGACTCAATCAAATTTGGTGAACCACGAGGGAATCCACCACCGTACAGAGGATTTTTTTTTCGTCATTTTTCGAGTGGCAGTCACCATGGTGGTCGGAATTCTGGCCGAGGTAGATACCCTTCCAGCAACAACAGCTGATTTGCCTCAAATCCTACAAGTTTTTGCCGTAGTGCAAAGTTTTCAGGCCACGATCCCTTCTTCCAGCGACACAGTGACATCTCGGGTGGAGCAGGCTCATTCTCGGGTAAGCAGTTTGGACATCCAACCAGGCTGATGGCTCCTGGTCATGGTGGATCTATGGTAAATGGGTCGCGGTAGCAAGGAGTATTCCCTGGCCCAAATCAAATTGGAGGACAGCATGCAGATTATTTTCAGCATGGAGCTGGGCCTTCTGGCCAAAACAGAGCGCGATATAAGTAGCCAACCCATTTGTTTGTCAAATTTGTGGAAGCACTAGCCACACAGCTCTGGACTGTTTTAATCATATGGATTACACCTTTCAAGGCCGACATCTCCCTGTAGAGCTCATGGCCATGGCAGCTCAATCCAATGTCGCTCTTGATAATAGCATATGGTTTGTTGATTCAGGGGCAAATAATCACATCACTAATGATTTGGCTAATCTTTCTCTGCATGAACATTACTCCAGAGGAAATGAAGTTGCTGTAGGTAATGGAGAAACTCTGAAAATTCGGCGCACTAGTTCATTGTCTTATCCTACCCCATCTGGTCCTCTTGTTCTCTCTAATGTTTTTCATTGTCCAAACGCATTTGCTAAGTTGCTTTCTATCTATAATTTCTGTTGGGACAATAACTGTTTCTTTGTTTTGACTAAATATGGTTATTTTGTGAAGGACAACAAAATGGGGAGGACGCTCCTACAAGGACCTAGTGTCATTGGCATATATCCAGTGGACCTGTCAAATACCTCGAATCCTAAATGTGCCTTTTCGAGTATGGTTGGTGTGAAGGCGCCATTTAATAATTGACACGAAAGACTAGGTTACTCTGCTACTCCAATAGTTAGTCGTTTAGTTCAGCTTAATAAATTACCTGTCTCAAGGTCCAGTTGCTTAGAGTTTTGTAAATCATGTCAATTAGGTAAGGGGAAATAGTTGTCGTTCATTTCGTCTGAACGTTATTCAAGGTATCCATTAGGTTTGATTCACTCGGATGTATGGACTTCACCTATTTCGTCCAATAGTGGGTTTCGTTATTATGTGATTTTTATTGACGATTTCTCTCGTTTTTCATGGTAGTATTCACTTACTCATAAATCTGACGCTTTCAAATGTTTTATTGATTTTAAAGCACTTGTGAAAAATCAGCTTTCTAGAAAGATTAAGCAATTTCAAAGTGATGGTGGTAGTGAGTATGTGTCGAATATTTTTAAGTCATTTTTTGCTAAACATGGAATAAGTCACCGATTATCATGTCCACACACGTCACAACAGAATGGAGTGACAGAACGTAAGCATTGGCATCTAGCTGATATAAGTTTATGTTTATTGTCTCGGGCACACTTACCTCTCACCTTTTGGCCTGATGCTATATTTACAGCTAATTACATTATCAATCGTTTGCCTGTACCTTTGCTAGGATATGATAGCCCGTTTTCTTTGCTCAATGTCTCCATCCCAGATTATTCCCTATTTAGAGTTTTTGGTTACGCATGTTATCCCCTGTTATGTCCCTATAATACTTGAAAATATATGTTTCAGAGCAAAAAATGTGTGTTCTTAGGCTATAGCACTAAACACAAGGGTTATAAATGTTATGAACCTCTCACTAAACACGTTTAAATATCCCACAATGTCATTTTCGATGAGGGAAGTTTTTCGGGTATTCCAGATAAGGTCACTGACACTGTCCCTGTCGGAGCATCTACACCTACAGAGATGTCTTCTTCAGGTATTCATATTGCACCCATTGCACACACATTTGTCAGATTTAACATCATATTCTTTTGTTCGAGACCCTGTGGCTTCCGTTAATTGTGTCGCAGCTGGTGGTATGTCGTCTGGCCTTGAACCACCTACAGCTACGCCGAGATTGATGGTAATGCACGGTTTGCTCCATTCCAAATTTGTCGTGTGATACCCTGGGTGCTATGACCCACTTGAAAGAAACTACTCCCAAGACAACAGGTGGTATCTCCCCGGACCTTGACCCAGCTACTGACTCGGGATCTAGTCTACACTCAGGAGGGTCAACTGGCCTAGAATTGCTGCACGGCACCTCAGGTATGTAGGCGTCTTCATCGTTGGTTCCCTGTAGGCTGTAGTCATGTCATCGCACATAATTCGTCTCATCCTATCACTCGTAGTTAAACTGGGTTCCTCAAACCCAGAAACTTTTCTGATTTTCATATGCACTTTGCATCCAAGTATTCTGTATATGCTATGATCAGTATGCAGATTCTTCGAGAACCATCTTCGGAATGGTGTGCTGCCATAAAAGAGGAATATGATGCATTAATTGCTAATTCCACTTGGTCCCTCTGTCTTAGACCAGCAAATCATAACATTATTCGAAACAAATGGGTCTACAAGATCAAGACCAAGTCAGATGCCTCAATCGAACGATATAAGGCTAGGTTAGTGGCACGTGGCTTTGAGAAAACACATGGTCCGGATTATGAGGAGACTTTCAGCCCTGTCATCAAACCATCAACTATTTGGATTCTGCTCTGTCTGTCGGTACAGTTTAGTTGGACTATCCGCCAGCTTAATGTCTCTAATGCATTTCTGAATGATGTTCTTCAGGAAGAAGTATATATGGAGCAACCTGCAGGATTTGTCTCTTTTGTTCATCCTGATCATGTTTGTTGGCTGCATAAAGCTCTCTATGGACTTCGGCAGGCCCCCGAGCATGGTATGTCAAGTTATCCAACAGTGTTCTTGCATATGGCTTCCAGTGCTCCCAATTGGATACTTCTCTATTTACATATCATCAGTCTGCTGTTCATCACTATGTTCTTGTATATATTGATGATATCTTGATTACGGAGACACACCAAAGTGTGACTGATACGTTAGTCTGTTACCTCCAGTCTCAGTTTAAGCTCCGTGTATGGGAGACCTCAGCTACTTCTTGGGTATGCATGTGACTCGAGACAGTACAGGATTACATATCAGGCAAAGCAAGTATATATATGAGCTATTGGGGAAAACAAGGATGATTGGGGAAAAACCAATACAGTCACCTTCGTCTACTGACTCTCGAGCCAAGGATTTAACAAGGGATCTCTACTTGCTGCAGAGATTACTCTGTACCAGAGTATAGTCAGAGCTCTTCAATACTGCACTCTCACTTGACCAGGATTGCTTTCCAAGTTAACCAACTGTGCTGATATCTCTTGCAGCCCTTTTCATGCCACTGGCAAGCAGTCAAGCGCATACTTCGATACCTCAAAGAGTCAATCGATCATGGCCTTTTGTTTGTCAAGTCGGCCTCACCTGCTCTTACACTTGAGGCATATTGTGATGCAGACTGGGTAGGGAACAAACAGGACCGCCGTATTACGTCTAGTTTTGGTGTCTTTTTGGGTTCCAATCTAATATCTTGGACAACAAAGAAGCATAATGTGGTAGCTAGTTCTAGTACAGAAGCTGAGTATCGAGCCCTAGCTCACACTACAACAGATCTATATTGGGCTCGAATGATGCTTAAAGACCTACACATAGTCCTGGCTCATACACCAGTGATCAAGTGTGATAACATGGGTGCAATGTCCGTACGAAGCACATAGAAGTGGACTACCACTCTCCTTCTATTGGATAACATGGGTGCAATGTCCTTACCCGTTAGCTTGAGGGGAGGTGTTAAGGAGATCAAGATCTCATAGATTTGGTCAAAGATCACAGCTATAGATTGGCTATGTGTGGAAGATTTGTAAAGATATATGGTTGGAGATTTGTATACCTTCTAGGACTCTAGTAAATGTGTCTATATAATGTAATACAATAGAATTAGAGCGGTAAGAAATACAACTTACGTTTTCTGCAAGATCTTGTGTCTTCCTCTTCATCTTTCAGATCTATCTTGTGTCTTCCTTTTCATCTTTCAAGCTGGAGCTGCAATGACATCAATTTCCTCCTTATGGAGACAAATCCGAAGATACGAGGCAGCTCTAGGCACGTGAGGGCATCGAGCACATCCCGCATTTCACCTTCTACAAGGGAATGAAGAAGATCCACGAGGAGGGGATCGGTCCAGATCAGCTGATGGGGACGTGCTCTACTACACCATAGGAGCACTGTGGCTCGGAGAAGTCGCTGTGTGGGAGCAAAAATATAATTTTGGGAATAGATTTATCTGGACTGTCGGATTGAATCGACAGATTAATCGGGACCGTAGGATTGAATCGACAGATTAATCGGGACCGTAGGATTGAATCGACAGATTAATCTGGACCATAGGATTGAATCGACAGATTAATATGTCTTGGCCAAAAGCCCTTTGTCCTTGAAAATCTATCTTGGATAAGAAGGGTTATGTTAAAGTATAAATTTCATTTTACTCACAACAAAGTAGAGGGAAATGATCTATGATCTCATGATCATAGTGGGTGGCTTCTACCGGTCAAATTCCTCTATTCTCATTCACTAGCAATTACAAATTGGAAATTAAATACTCATTGACTGTTTCACCCATTCTCATGGCCAGAATCTCAAACTCCTTACGAAGAGCCTACAATTGTGCACGCTGCACTCTAGGCGTTCCTTGAAATTTTAGCTTCAAAGATTCCCAAATGTCCTTAGAAATTTCTCTCTTAAGGATTGTCCCTAGGATAGTATGGTCGATGGCCTGAAACAGGTAGTTTTTGATCTTCAAATCTTTCAATCTAACTTCCTCTATTGTCTTTTGCTGAGCCTCCATCGCAATACTACCTTCCGCCAATGTTGGAATTCCAGTTTTGATCAATGTTCAATACTCTTTGGATCAGGAAGTTTTCCACGAGCATACACCAATGGCTGTAATGACCGTCTAACCGAGGTATGGCTGGTTGAACGAAATTGTTGTCGTTCATTGTGATATGCCCTTTCTCTAGTTAATTGTTTTGTAGAGGGATGAGGCTCATTGATGTAGGGAGAACAGAACACAATCTCCGATACCAATTGACAGGATCAGGATCGTTTGCAGCTAGAAATATAGGCAGACAATTGAAATGCTTAAGAGATGTATGATCACAACACTTGTGCGAAGTTTTCTTGTATTGAATCTAATGAAAAGATAACAGACTCCTTGGCTTTATAGCCTTACAAAGAATGTGACACAATGACAAACTCGGACATGACACAACAAACCAAAAGAATCGGGAAAGAAAGAAACTACTTAAACTAACTTCTGATCATGCCTCATGATCCTTTATTCCCACATATAGCAACTGAATGTTAGACTAATTCAGCTTCTATGTGTGTATGCATGAAGACACATTCAAACAGTCCTAACACAAGTTTCTCAAACTTTGAGGATCCATTTAGTAGGCAGAATAACTTGTATATAGTAGAATGAGATTTAATGTGATGTAACAACTTATCATGCAATTAGTGCGTAGAAATACATTAAATTTTATCATGTCGGGATATAATGGATTTTGAAATCCAATGTTTAGTAGTTAAAATAATTTAATGTAAAGATTTTAAAATTTATGTGAATTTACTAATTTTCTCTTTATTTTTTATTAAACTAATAAAATAAAAATAAAATAAATCAAATTTTTCGATTTTTTCGTCAATTCTTCACCGAAGGCGCAAATATGTGTGTTCATATTTTCCGCCAAATTTAGAATACATAAATTCGACACCCGACGGGTGTCATGTATTTTTTCAAGTTTGTATAGTAAAACTCGCACGGGAAAATATTTTGGTGCGGGTTCGAGTATAAAGCGTACATTTCGAATTGAAATATCCGAAATCAAACATTTTAACGAAAAAAATAATAATAAGTTCGATTTCAGGTATCAAGTACTCAAAACTCAAAAAATTAATAAAAACTGAGGATAAAAATATTAAAAAATTAAAAATATAAAAAAACTCAAATATATTATAAATACAATAATATTGTTTGTAATTATTTTTTGGCTATCCTTTCGATATCTAAGCCGGAAATTATAATTATTTCAATAATTTTGTAATAGAGTGACAATTTAATAATTTCAACAAAAAAAATTAAATTTTTTCGCTAAATTCAACCCTCATAAACGAGAAACATTTTCCCATATTTTCCTAAGACAAATGGGAAAATGTGAAAAAATAATTCTCTACCCATCTCACCTACCAAACAAGGAATTTAGTGGAATAATTTCACAAAACTCACTAAATCATTGCTACTAAATGTGTTAGGGTTAAAAGGAAAAAGAGACACAGGAATTAACGTGAAAAAAACATCCCCAATGTAGAGAGGAAAAAACCCACGGGAAAACAATTCTATTATGAACTGTCACATGAGTACAAGTACATGAGACCCTATTTATTTGTACCTATAAATAGAGTCCTAATTAGAGTCATATTCTAACAAATCTTCCCTTGACACTACATCCATAGAACTGTTTACCATAAACCCCGACGGGTGCTAAACTCCGTGAATACCAACCAAGTAAAGGCAATGCTTGAACTAGGTATTGGATAATGGCTTTGTAAGCATGTCTGCAGGATTCTCATCAGCATGTATCTTTCCCACAATAATCTTGCCTT
>JAOYMZ010090765.1:0-42198 GCA_025802335.1 Pinguicula primuliflora
AAATTCAATACAACAATTCCTCGTCTAAGTAAATAACAAATAAAATTAATTCATTCCTCGTCTAAGAAAATCAGTAATAATTCCTCTAATCAAATCTTCCTCGTCCTCGTTATCCTCTGCTCCCAGATTGGTTTGTTGATGTGAAGTACCCGCTTCATGATTGTGCTGCATTGGAGGATGGTCTGTCTCGTTTTGAAATTTGCCACGCAGCTTCTTATGTATCTTCACAACAAGTGATGTCATAAATTGTGGAGTCGCCAGTTCTGGGTGCTGCGACGCTTGAAACAACTCTTTGACCTATATATTTAAATATTTATCAGATTAAATAAATTTAAAGCATAAAATAATATAAAGTTGAGACTCGAATAAATACATACCAGAAGAGCCATGAAAGGTGCATGATCAACTGGCACACCGGTTTCCTGAGCCGTTGTGTTTACGGGAGTGCAGAATCTTCGACTGTGTTGCTCGGCCCACTCCAAATTGCCAAGCGCCCAAGTACTTTGCACACCAGCACCTCTGACGTCACCGAGTATGATGTTCATATAACGATTATCCCACATCGCACGGTAATGGATCAAATAAGCTGGCCAATTTTGCATTCTATGCCTATCATGCGCCTTCGCGTGTGCCAGTGCTTCTCCCTGAACGTCCACCGGGTCAGGTATTCCCTGAGTCCAATCAACTTGATGAACCGTACGTCTACAGTGCATGAACTCGACCATATTAGTGAAAACAATGGCCTCGTCGTACGTCCATAGCATACGGTCACGTTCTGGAATACGACTCATCTCCTCTTCAGTATATGGGGCGGAATTAAACTGTAAAAAATAATAGAAAAATCAAAATGGAACTTATAATTTATAATAAAATGAAGGCAGATGGATAATAAAAATAAAATTATACCTGAGAGGCCCCAATGACATCAAAGTGAAGCCGTAGCATTCGAACTCTGTGTGACGCTATTCTTTCACTTCTCGTCCATGTCAAAAATTGATTCCCGAATATCTCGAGAATATGTGCATGTCTTCGACCTATGTGAGACGGAATGATCCTAGTAGGGATCAGCGCAATGGAGATGAAACATGAATATCCTCATATTTGCAGCAATTTCATTGCGTCGCCCACGTTCTTGTAGTCATCCACATGAGTCCTGCACAAATTGTTGTACAGGCAACACAACAATGAACTACCCCAACTGTACATGGGTATCGTCGCAAAATTCGCTATTTACATCAACATATCAAAAGATATCCTATATCCGCTACGATTCAGAAACATAAGCCCACCCAAAATCAGGACTAGGATGACCCGGGCATAATACTGTACTTCTAATTCATCGCTATTTTCATCTATCTGTATTAATTTAAAATGATTCCCTAACGTGGTAGCCTTTAGCATACCTTTGGAAATATTCGTCGGACCAACAATCATGTCGTAGAACTGCTCCATATGCTGCTGGATACGAGGCAAATGCCATGTCCCACGAGTACCTTGCAGCCCAGAAACTGGCAGCCCATTAAGTGGGAGTTCCCATATCATAGAAACATCCTGCAGCGTGATGGTACTCTCCGAATGACATCCAAAATGTGTGAGTGCGAGGATGCTATCGATCAATCAGAGCCGTCACAAAATGCAATCTGTCTTTAGTGGACAACTCTGATATATCCCCCCATACCCAGCATTAACAATATATGGAATAACCTGATCAGGCAAATTAAGTTTACAAAGTTGTTTATCGGGATGCTTGAAAGTTACTATTGCGCCCATATCAATGTCACCTTTCAAAACACGTGTACTTCTGTGATCCTTCAGATCTCCAATAACTTCCTGAGAATCTGGGTGATACAGAATGGGACGCTGGCTCTCATCCTGACTGTAACTCATATTGATATCTACAAAATATATTGTAATAATAAGAATAATGGAAAATTTTAATATTTATAATTAATATTCGCGTAATTAATAAATTTAACAAAGTATTAAAATTACCTTAACCTTGAAAAGCTTTGTTGTAGCTTTAATCGATTCGCTGTTGTCGAATAGGCTCTTCCTTGCCAATTAGAGATGTGCTATTTGGTTTGTGGTGTTGAAAAACGAAGGGGGTGGTTACTTTTTATAATAGAGGCCGCGCGGATGCCATCCGTGCGGCCCTTACGTCATTTCCCAACATTGGCTACAGCGGGCGGCAAAAGGCCCACATGAATGCCATCCGCGCGAGCCCCTGCCGCGCGGAAGCAATCCGCGTGGCAGGGCAATTTAGCAACTGCTTCAAAAAATAGGGCACAGACAAAAATTTTCCAATCTGAGAGTGCTTCTACTTCTTCGCTATTCTACTGCATAGAATTTGCTCAAGTGGTTGCGCCTAATACCAACGGATGATTTATAAAAAATTCAGACGACCCAAAGATTACCTGCTCAGCTCATAAATTCGCTCCTTTTGCTGGACAATGACAAGGGCGTTAAGAATTATCTCCGATTTAGATTGGTTAGAGTTGGTTGTAAAGGAAGTCTCAATTCATAAGTCTCAATTCATAGCATCTTTGCAGTTATAACATCAACGAGTGATGAATTCTGCGGAGCTTTATTCTTCAAGTTCACCAGCACCATATGTTTTTTTATAAGTAATGTCGCTAAGGAAATTTGAATCCATGATCAATGAGTGCAATTATTACTCTATAATCACTAGATCAACCATAATTTATGCAGATTTGACATCCCCACCTGTCCCAATTGGTGGTCAAACAACCTGCAGGAGAAATGTTGTGGTTCAAGAATCCTCAACCGAGCCCTCTAAGAAGATAGTCTGTCCGAGGTACAGTAAGCATGCCGGGAAGAAATCCTGACCTTCTATTTCGTTTTTTGATTGTTTGTTTCATAATTATGTTCACTTTTGGATCTAATTTGTATAATTATTTGTTATCAATAAAAATTAAAATTTTTGAAAAAAAAAAAAAAAAATCCTCGACCGTGAAGCCGATGCGTAGTGCTCGTTGTACGATTCAAAGGTCTCTGAATGGATATACATGGAAATTCAAACTCCATCTATGCACAACCTTGTAAAAAAAAAGTTTCCCTCAATTGTGCTTGTCAGAAGATAAATTAGGATAAATACATTTACTATTGCATTGATTTGGATACACATGATGTCAATTGTGAATATTTTATTAGACACACACATTTATCATTAATTCTATTATTTAAGCCAAGTATTTTTATTTTCAAAAATATATAGTAGTTATGATTAATATGTAAATAATACTTGATCATTCAATGTCAGAATAGTGTGTTAATTTGTACGACAATGATATCAAGCACGCTATGCTACAGGACACTTGGTAACAAGACAGCGCAAGACAAGTGCAGACACATGATAAATTCTTTTTGAAATTTGGGAGTTGGATTTCGAACCCAGCTCTCCCCTCTCACCTCTCACCTACATGCGCGTGTTCCAAGCCTCAACCATCTCAGCTAGATGTGTTATTTGCAAATGTAGGAACACAAATATAGTATAACCCATCCTGTACCATAAACACACAAAAAAATATAAAAAAACATAATAATCGTACGTAAAAATATAAAATTCTATTTAAATATTATAAATCCAAGTGGAGAATATAAACCTAATGGCTAAATGTATAAACTCAAGGGCTAAATGCTATTTTTTTAAAATTAATATTACGGTGACTTCACCGCCATAAAAATCTAAAACTATATTTAAATGTTATAAACCCAAAGGCTAAATGTTATAAACCTAAGGGCTAAATGCTATAAACCAAAGGGCTAAACATTATTTTTTAAAATAAATTATTTATATTTTTACTAATTATTTTTTATTTATTACTAAGTAATTTATATAAAAATGCTCACATGACACTTGTCTTGCGCTGTCTTGCCACAAAGTGTTCTGTGGCATAGCATTTGCGCAATGATATGGCACCCCCTCTGAGACACCTCCAAGGCACCCCACCCCTGTTGATGTATCTGCGGTGTTTTGTACTATTTATAATTTTTTAGAGTTTTGAGTTTTTTAAAATTTATAACATTAAGTTCTTAGGATTTATATGATAGGGTTTTAGATTTTAAGGTCATGAAGCCGCCGTAATATTACATTTTATGGTTAATAAATATGTTTTATATTTATATTTTTATGTTTTAGGGTTTTATATGGGTTATATATTATTTGTGTACAATAATAATAAAGATGTGATGTAGGTGAGATGGTAGTGCCTTTGGATTCGCACGGGAGAAGAATGAGAGGGCTGTAGAGCAGGGTTCAAACCTGACTGGGCAATAAAAATTCAATTCTTTTTGTTGAAAATACCCCTGCCACGTCAGCAGGATTGCCCTGGAGGTGCCCCAAGGGGGTGCCGTATAGCAGCTCCCTAACTTGTATGCCTTGCCACCAATGTAAGATGACCCCATGACGCGGTTCGAATATTTAAACAGTTTCAGACTTGAAAATTGAGCTTGACCGGAACTCAAGAAAGAGTTCACTCCGCAACGTGTCCGCAGAGGATTTCAATTTCTATTTATTTTTTTTATTTTTATCTCTCCATGAAATCTATATTTAAAATAACGCTAATGATAAACATCTCACTTATTCCAACCAGATTTTTCGGTAAAAGACGACTATATGAGTTGAAATGCGATTTTCGTTCAGTAAAAAAGGGTTTAAAGCAGAAGTTTTGTAAGTGACTGACAAGTGATGGGTGATCGGTTTAGGATAATAAATTTTAATATAAAATAAAGAATGAAAATAGTAATTAAAATATTAAATAGAAAAAAAAGATTGATTTTAGATTATCATGTTGAATATATTATCCTAAATTTTTATTTTAACACTCTTAACACACCGTTTAATGTTAGGGTTAAATTTGTTACTCTTAAAATGTTTATTTATTAGGCTTTTAGTTTTCGCCGCCGAAATCATAATCTATGATCGGCACGGGAATTCTGATTTAGAAACTAGTCTTAAACTTTTATTTTAGCACTCGTAACACACCGTTTAAGGCTAAAGTTAAGTTTATTACTCTTAAATTAGTTATTTAATGGGGTTTTAGTTTTTTTTGGCGGTGAAGCCGCCGAAATCAGAGTCTATGATTTTGATACTATGGTCTCAAAACTTTTATTTTAGCACTCGTAACGCACCGTTTAAGGTAAAGATTAAGTTTATTGCACTTAAAATACTTATTTAATAGGGTTTTAATTTTTTGGCCGCCGAAACCGGAATCTATGATTTTAATACGATAATTCCGAAACTTATATTTTAGCACTCGTAATACATCGTTTAAGACTCGGATTAAGTTTGCTACTCTTAAAATACTTATTTAATAAGATTTTAGTTTCGCCGCCAAAACCATAATTTATGACTGGGTCACTATAGTTGGACGCCTATTAAAAAAAAAATTAAATGATAAATAAATCGAAACTATATGATGTCGCATGTCAAATTGAAGCACGCGATGCGCTGATAATTATGGTGGTCTTAATTTGAACAAATGATAAGCGATTGAGCCGATATTTCGAATGGTACAAAGAGGTAAGAGAGATGAAAAGTCTATTAGAATGACAATATATTATCTAATTTTATTGAAAAAACCCGTAAAATACACTTACTGCTTTACGCATGAGACAAATCTCAAGAAAAAGCGTTTTTTTGTAGGACGAACAGAACTCTCTATCTCGATAAAAATGCATTTTTATGGTAAAATCGTGATTTCACACATTATCTGAGCATATGCGGCTGGATGCGTATTATGACTCATAAAATAAATAAAGGATAAAATTCTCTCTCTAAAATGCTCTGCCTTCTCTCTAATTCGCCGGCACATTGTTGTGTCTACACTGCTTGAATCATCCATATGGATGATTTGCATCTCACCGTTAATGTCGGGTTTCCAACTCTTCACAAGGCATTTGCCACTCCAGTAGAACACACCGCCCAGCCTCCTCCCAAAAGGGACCGGGGGTTGCTTCTTCTTTGGCTAAGCAAAATACAACACTTTTTAGTTCCCTCCTATTTTCGGCAACAGATATGTCCAGAAAAAAGATTGAAGTTCTTCCTGAAGATGTGATTCACTCCACCGACGAACTGGGCCTACAGTCACCTTCAAGGAACGAATTCAACTCCAAATGGTACAGAACATGTCCAAAACCTTGATAATCCGCCCCCTGATAAGCTTATTTCATATGCATTTTTAGGCTCATTTCACTTGTGCGTTTCATTGATTTATTTACCTAAACACCTATTTTGCACCTCATTTCATGCTTAATTGTATAAATGCAGGACAAGAGTCTATTTTCAGCAACCTGGTGTCAATCACAGGTTTTATGATGGATTTCCTACATTTTCAGCACAAACTGTGCAGAACCAGAACAACAGATCAGCTGGAGCTTATGAAGACATGTTTTGGAGTATATGTTCTCTCAAGGCTGAGTTGCAGCAATTGTGGATATAGTCATAATGCAATTGCACATTTCAAAAGGTCCAAACCACCCCAGACTTGGCTGAGTCATGAGAGATCAAGATGCAGCTTCATTCCGGAGCCAAATATCAGCAAGATGCAAGCTGGAGTGCCAAATATCAGAAAGTGTGCAAACTTGAAGAGTTGCTATGCAAAGCACGAAAATCGGATCTAGACTGCTTATATGTGTACATTTTGAAAGTCCAAATGATGTATCAACGTGTGATACAACTTGAGATGGCACAAGTGCACCTGATTAAGCTACAACATCCACGAGGGGACCATTTACCGAAAGGAGAAGGATACAAAAGTTGGTGAAAAGCTGTCTAGCCATTTTTGGCAAAAAATGGAAAATTCCCGCAATAACCTTGCTCAGTGCATATCTCTCACTTGGCTGGGAGGATAAATCTGAGATTTTACCATGAGCTACGTCAAGAAGTGTGCTTCAAATGTCATGAGGAGTCATAGCCAGAATCAGCCGCCACAAGGAGATATAACGGAAAATGCTGATTCTGTTAGCTGAAGTGCAGTCATTTACACATCTGTCCACATATTGTTGCACAACTCCTAAACGGCTGCAGGGATAAATCTGATATTTTGCCACAATATACCTTGGCCGTTCCCCTTTAAGTTACATTCAGGCTGTATTGCCATTTAAGCCCTCTAAGAGAACTTTCTAGATGCAATATCAGCAATCAGTGCACCTGTGATTAAGAAAGACACTGCTACCCTTCAACATTTCTGTTGCTCAGCACATAACCGAGGGACCTGGGTGTAAACTCATACTTTCCAGGGCTTACAAATTGGAATAGCTTCACTTTGAAGCAGAGAGTCGAATTTTATCTCAAGGGAGGCGATTCCAAAAAATTCATCTTCATCGGAGAAAACCAAAGGAAGCAGGGGAAGCAGTCTGGACCAGCTGCTTCTGTGGCTGCCATGGGGTGCTTTTCTTGTTGTCTATCGATTGTATCAGCTCATTCTTGTAGCATGAGCTAATTTTATTTAGATTCAAGGCTCAGTTGAGCTAAAACTCCATGTTTTAATTCGGATCTTCATTCTAAATGTCAAGCTATCTCATCATTTATTATGTCTTTGTTGTGATGGATTAGTTCTTATATTCTGATCAAATATTGTGAACTACATGCGTGGTTTGTGCATTAACAACGGAAGCACTTGCACAAATAGGACACCAAACACTCACACACCTTCGTCCTTGGGAGTACCACCCCTAGCTTTAGGTGCCATATTCAAACAAATGGTTCAATTGATCTTTTCTTCCCTTCCATGTATGGAGGTGAGGCTATGAAGCCAAAATGCCCCCTGTGGATGGTAGATTGACTGGTATACCTCGGAAGAGGTCCAATTATACTTTAGTTTGGTGGTAGGATGGATGAGAGATGCATGATAGATAGGTCTGAAGTTAGGAATGAAGCATGAGAGTTTAGGTGATATACTGCAATTTTGAATCAGTCACCTACCAGTTGATTTATCTCTTAATCCATTGCGATTTAGCTTTAGTTATCCCATATCTTTTAAACCTCGTTTTCTTAGCTTTCTAATGAAATTGGTTTCACCCCATTCTGATTATTCGTCTGCAAGATATGCATTCCTGAACTTGCTGTTGTCTTATGAAAACTGTTTTGCTTAAAACATGTATTGATCTTGCTCCTCGTGGAGCATGACCCTAGCTCACCAGCTTCGTATTATAATTTGACCGTGTACACTTTGCACGCATCACCGCCCAGGTCAAAACATTGGTTACCAGTCTCTATCCAGGAATTTGAATATCCAGTGGAAGCCAAAAGGCACCCTTAGTCTCACATATATCGACAATGGTTACTATCTTCTGCGATGTTCACATCCTAAAGATTATGAGAAGGCCCTTTATGAAGGTCCTCATACAATCTCCAGCACTTATATTAGAGTGTTTCCGTGGCATCGAGACTTCAATGTCAAGGATGAACATATTGAAAGCGTGGCCACCTGGGTCAGAATTCCTGGATTGCCACCACAATACTTCCAGGAAAGTCTTCTTAAAGAGATTGCAAAGCCAATTGGTGATTATCTGAAAGCAGATACCCACACATTAATGGAGTCGCATGGTCTATTTGCTAGATTGACCGTTCGGCTCGACCTCCACCAGCCCTTGAAGTTGGCCGTCACCATTGATCAGAAACCCTTTTCAGTCCTGTATGAAGACTTACACATCATTTGTTTTGGATGTGCTAGATTTGGTCATCTGGCGAAGAATTGCCCTCACAAGGTGGTACCAGCTATCCCCAAGATGGAGTCTACGTCCGAGATGACTGGAAATTCCAAGGCCGCGATGTTCTGGCTACCGCTTCAGTGAACAGTCATTTTCAAACGGTTGACCAAGTGCCTGATCAGTCACGTGCTTCTATTTCGACTGTATCTTGCCCTGACACGATTGAAGATTCACATGTTTTTTCTGATTTAACCAAAGCAGGACCTTGGATGGTGGCCCATAAAAAAGGAAAAAGGCCGAACCGGGATTACACTAAAAACATGGCATCTGGCCGAGGTTGAAACCTCATTCCGCTACAATGTGTTGCGTGATCTGGATGTGAATACCTCCAAGGACATCACTCCGGCCACAAAAATGGCCACAAGTGAATTGGGCCAGACATCGGGCCAAAATGGACGCCCAACTAATCAAAGTTCACAGGCCTGTTTGACAGACACTCTACCACGCTTATCATCCAAAACTAAAGGCAAATGCAAAGTCAACGCTTCTTCGGTCAAAGAGGTGTCTTGGGCCAAGAAGAACACAACTGCTTCTATTAATTCAGGAAGTTTTCTCTCTTCTCATCACCCTGATTCTTTCACTTTTGGTCCTCCATCTCTTCCGCAGCATGTATTTGTAGTGGTTCCTCACCCAGCTCCTACACTGATCGCAGGCTCCTCATCCAGCAAGAAAGCAGTTTTGCCTCCTCTCTTTATCCAAGTGATCGATAAACAAGGCTTCTATGTGGGTGGTCATAATATCTCTCTCGGGATCCAAAAAAAGTCCACCCATTCACCACAAATAGGCTCTGATTCACAACTTGACACTGCAGTCCAGGAATTAACAAATCTGAAGGTTCAATCGGAGGGAATGCAAGATCTAGTGGTGGGAGAACAACCAGACATTCTGGATCCCGGAATAACAGACACTGAAATCCAGGACTCTGAAATCTTGGAATCTAATACTCTATCTCCGTTAGCTACCTGTCCAGAGGTGACCAACATGGAGGGTATCTCCAGTTAGTATTTTTCCTCTCCCAGTTTTTTTATCACGGTTTTCAATTAATATCCGGAATAAACCTCAACCTAGAGTTTTTTATGGATAGTAAAATCATAGCATGGAATTTGCAAGGCGTGGGAAATATCACCACGATCTCTGCTATTCACCATTTAATTCAAGCACATAAACCTTCTATACTTCTTCTATTCGAATCCCGTGTTAGTGGCCCTAATGCTGAATCTCTTATTGGTCAAATGAGAAATGGTTTTACCAATTCTTTCCTAGTCGAAGTACAGGGGTTTTCCGGGGGTATTTGGATCCTTTGGACAGATACATCCTAGGTTACCATTATTGAATCCGCAAGTCTTTGTGGCATAAATTGATGTCTATTGTAGATCAAACAAATGCTCCTTGGATTGCAATGGGTGACTTCAACTCCTTCTTACATTCCGACGACAAAATAGGGGAGGAAATCTCGACAGGTTGTTCACATTTTAAATCCTTTATTGAGAATGCCGAACTTTCCCCTTTAGATTTCACAGGTTCAAGATTTACTTGGGCTAGAGGACGTTACCACGAGCGCATTGACTGGACACTGACAAATGACTTGTTCATCACCTCCTTCCCTAAAAGTGGTCTCTTACATCTTCCACGAATATCATCAAATCACTCGTCTATCTGTTTATCTATTAGCTCATCAGCGCCTCCCTGCCGTTTGATTCAACCGTTCAAGTACTACTCGGCTTGGGAGGCTCATCCTGGTTGGAGTGACTGGCTAGCACATCACTGGCAGTCTAACAGTCCTCTTTTGGAGGCCCTAGACCTTCTTTGGATTTTGTTGGATGACTGGCGCCTAAACCATTTTGAAAATGTGTTCAAGCAGAAATGACTCTTACTAGCTCGTCTAGCCGGGGTACAAAATTGCTTGGCTCAACAATGCACACCTTCTCTCTTGAAGCTGGAATCTAAATTAAGGCAAGATTGGGAAAATGTGCTAGCAGGTGAGGAACTACTTGCCCGGCAGGCGGCTAGAGGCAACAGGTTCCAAAATGGAGCTAGAAACACACAATATTTCCATAACTTGCACAAAGAAAAAAGAACCCGCACCCAGGTGAAACAGATTCAACTTCAGAGTGGAATTTGGTGTTCTAATTCCCTTATATTACTGCATGAAGTCACAGAGTTCTTTAAGGATATCTATGGGACCTCTCGTCCTCCGGCACATGGACACTTGTTAACCTTCCCTATCACTAATCGATTTCCTCAGCTTTCATCCCAGCACATGTCCGTTTTGTCCCGACCGGTGGATGATATGGAAATCAAGCAAGCTGTTATGGATATGGATCCAAACAAAGCGGCGGGACTCGATGGTTTTTCAGGGAGTTTCTATCTACATAACTGGGATGTTATTTACCATGTCTACTTCACTTTGTTCATCTTGTCTTTCTAAAGGCGGAGGCCAACATAGGCATGATTTATCTTCTCTCCAAGGTTGCTAAACCCGAAAGATTTTATCACTTTCGGCCTATCACTCTTATTAATATTAATGTGAAGGTGGTATCCAAAGTTATAGCCGACCGTCTATGTGTAGTTCTTCCTCCATCATCGCACAAAACCAATCCAGCTTTATCCGGGGCCGAAATATTGTGGATAACATTATCTTGGCTCAAGAGGCACTTCACACTATGCGACAATGCAAGGGACAATGATGTTTCATGGCTATTAAAATCGATCTAACAAAAGCATTTGACAAGATGGCATGGGACTTCATTGAGGACACCCTTATTCAAGCAAGCATCCTTCATTACCTCTCCAGGGTTATTCTATCTTCGCTGACCTCCAGTTCTTCTCAAGTGCTTTGGGATGGACAACGGGGGCCTCTCTTTTCCCCTAAGAATGGAGTTCGCCAAGGAGATCCTATTTCACCATACTTATTCGTTCTTTGTATGGAATGATTGACTCATTTGATTCATGAGGCCGTTGATGCTCATATATGGAAACCTCTCTTCTTTGGGCGCCAAAAAATTGAACTATCTCATCTTATGTTCGCGGATGACCTTATTCTCTTTGCAGAGGCCTCTTCTGAACAAGCCTCAGTGATTAAAGAGCTTTTGGGGATCTTCTCTTTGCATCCTGGACAAGTGATTAATCACTCCAAATCGGTACTCTGGGTTTCTCCCAACACCTCTCTAGAGGTCACGAGAGAGATTGAATCCGTTCTTGAGATCACACGTGTGGATGATCTTGGCATTTATCTTGGGGTCCCTATGATCCACGAGAGGATTACAAAAGACACTTATGCCTCCTTTCCTGAGAAAATGAAGAAGAGAACTTGAAATTGGAGGTCTAGACGAATATCTATGGAGGGATGCATTGTGCTCAGTAAATCGGTGCCACTATATCCCATGCAATCAGCGCCCCTGCCTTTAGCCACATGCGATGAAATGGACAAGATTATTCGTGATTTTGTATGAAGTGGTTCATCTGATCAACCCAAGCAACTGCTGATTGCTTGGACAAAAATTTGCACCCGTAAAGACCAAGGGGGTCTAGGGATCAAAAGCTTTCGAACCAAAAATCAGATTTTCATGTTTAAACTGGCGTGGGATTTTGTCGTGTCGCATGACAAATTATGGGTGAAGGTATTCTGTGCAAAATATAATACTCTATCCTTCCTTACCCGGATCAAGGAGCCTCATCTCATGGGTCACCTATCTGGAGGCAATTAATACGTAACTCGCATTTGGTGGAACAAAGCATACATTGGGTAATCGGTGATGGGCTATCTGTCCTCTTTTGGACAGATCGCTGGTTCCCCTTCTCCAATCCTCTTCATCCATTAGCACTATGCTCATTATCATAACATGACTTGAAGTGCACTGTATCGTATCTTTGTCTCCCCAATAGTGTTTGGAATGTGAGGAAATTGATCTCCTGGCTACCTTCATCAACTGTTGAGGCCATCATCGCTCTTCCTCCTCCGCACATCATGGCCGGGCCAGATTATCGTTCATGGGCACATTCTGCCAATGAACTCTTCCAATGCAACATCGCAGGAGATCTGATCTCTGGCCATCTCCTTACCACTGACACCCCCTCTGGCAAAAGATCTGGGCTCTCATGATACCAGAACACATCAAAGTGTTCATTTGGAAAGTTCTCCATGGAGCATTATGGGCAAATGAAACAATTATTCACACCCTTCGTGATTGTGACAAAAGCAGGGAAGTTTGGCTATCTTTAAGGCATTCTTTGCCATTTAATTTCTTTTGTATACTTTTCTTGCAAGATTGGATCTTTGACAACATTGCTTGTGCATCCTTTTCGCAGGACAGGCATTGCCTCTTTGTGATCACTTGCTGGAGACTTTGGACAACGAGGAACGACACATTGTTTCAAGGCAAACATACCTCTAGCTGAAGCCTGTCCCTGTCGATCCATGCATATTATCTTGAAGCCAGAAAATGGCTACAATGCGAGAAGTCTCTCAGAACGCAAGCGGCTACAGGATTGTCATTCTACCCCTTCAACGACGTTGGTGACTCTCTAGAGAACTCATTTTGGGTGGATGCAGCAGTCTGTCGGTCCACAGGTGTCGCTACTTGCGGTGGCGTATTGCGTGATGGTTCAGGATCCTGGATTCTGGGCTTCTCTCTCCGTCTTGGTGTCTGCTCTATAGAGTCTGCTGAACTCTGGGCTCTTTATTATGGAGCGACTATGACATACAGATTGGGAAAACAGTACATCACATTCTTCTCTGACAGTACATCTGCAATCAACCAAATCCGAGGCAACAGTCTGAGCTTATTGTC
Source organism: Pinguicula primuliflora (assembly GCA_025802335.1). Lineage (NCBI taxonomy): Eukaryota > Viridiplantae > Streptophyta > Magnoliopsida > Lamiales > Lentibulariaceae > Pinguicula > Pinguicula primuliflora. The sequence goes on from JAOYMZ010090765.1 coordinate 13,524, forward strand.
ACGGCGTCTTAGCGATTTAACTAAGCAATCCTTGAGTTTATGCTACACTTATGCACTCCAGCACATCCGAAGAGAGCATAATACAGTTGCTAATAGCCTCGCCAAAGCTGCATTGTCATTGCCTTCTCGACTTCTTCATGTCCTCCTAGCAGAACCAGACTCGTTCTCTGCTTCCGAGCTGCATTTCAACACTTCCTACCCAGTGGACCCCTTATTCCACCATGAGGGCCTTACTTCTGGGTCAATTCCTCCTCTGGTGTCAGCCAACAATGATGCGGTTAACTACAGACTTGCATCTTCTTCTAATCTGATGTACCAACCGCCTGCGTCAACAGCTCCTTACTACATGGTGATCAGCTGGATGAACGCGGAGTAATTTCAAGTGCGCTGGATTCACTCAGTGACCGTGCATCATCATCATTCCATTTTTATCCCCCGTGAACACCAATGCTTGCACGGGCTTGTTTCTGAACTTTCCTTTGTATTTCATACTGCGTTAGGCCTCAAATGTATTAAAAAATAAATAAATAAATAAATAAAGGATCGAAAGATGCCAAGTGAATTGGTTCTGGTTGGGGGTTATTGGATCTGGCCAACCCGACAGGTTCGAAGTAAGTGGGTAAATCCAATTTTCTCGGGTAAATTCATGCAAAATTTACTAATTAAAATATTTAATATATTTGTATGCACATATGATTAATAAATTCTGTGATTATGATTTATTGTATGGCAAATATCCAACCTGTAATCACTTTTTCACATGATTTTTACTAACAAAAAATTATTGGTACATTTTCATTGTCTTATAGTCGAGAATTTTTCCCCTCCCGAGCCCCTCCCTCCTGAGTGCTCCATCTTAGGCGCCAAAAATATTTCCTGGCTGTTGGATCGACATCCGATAGTCAGGAAGAAACATCAACTTAAGTTAAATCTTGCGGGTTGATTGACCGGGTCGTGCCCAGAAATTGTGGGTCGTGCCCAGAAATTGTGGGTCGTATAAATAAAACTGAGCAGCACAAAAAAAATTATGAGCAGCAAACGGTGGCCTCCATCCCAAGGAAATCCGAACGGGCTCATCATCATTATCAACCACAAATTGACGCGATAGCGGCGCAAGTGATACAAATGATGAGAGCCAATAGCATAGTTCTCCTGGTGTAATTGCTAGGCTCATGGGACTGGAACTATTGACGAGATCTACAAGCTCCGAGATAGAGAAGAAATCGGAGCTCCGGCAATCCGTATCGGAATCAAGGGTCTCGAGAGATCTCACCCTCGATTCATCCCAGAAGGGTCAAATTTTTACTCCAACTCCAATGCTGTTAAAGATAAGTCGGCAGCCGCCATTGCTGGTGCATTGAGGATGGGATTCAAGGGATTATTTCGTCAATTTTTTAAAATGTTTGAAGGGTCATGGGTCATATCCCGACCCGCGAAGACCAGTTCAAACTCGGTTTTAACTCGCGATTTTTTTAAATGATCCTTTTCATCCTGGCCGTCGGATATCAATCCGACAACCAGAAAAAGCTTTTGGCATGTAAGCGCCTTCGCTCAGGATGCAACTGTTCGGGACTAGAAAAAAACTCCGTATAGTCACCAAAAATCAAAATCAATACTTATCCAAAAAAGTCACCAAAAATCAATATACATCACCGATTTTTAATCTTCTGGGTAATTTCGAAACTATCTAAAATTGTACATTATTGATTAATTTAGTGAGCTCACACATAACCTAAGGCTCATCTAGATTAGGCATTTTTAAATTAGCTTGATGAGACTAAATTATGAAGTTTGTATGGTTATAATTACAAATTTGGATCAAAATTTAGTGTTTAAATGATTTTCATCTCTTTCAAGTGTGACAAATTCAATGACAGTCCCCAATCATTTTTTTTGTAAGTAAAATGGCTTTATTTATGTAGTATTTTGTATATATTTACAAGCTGATGGCCCATTTTAACCCATTTGGCCCAGTACCATTATTTTATCATGCAGCTTATTGGATCTATACACCAAGCACCATAATCCACTATCAATTCTAACTTCCGGTGTGTTCACAGGAGGAGCCAGGATTGCAATTTTATTTGCTCCATTGTTCCGTCGATGTGTTGCGCTTCCTGCTTGAAGATCAAATTGTTTCTTCGCTTCCATAGATGCCACACTACCAGTTGCCATATCATATTGCAGAAGTTAGGGATTTTAATTCTCCTTGGACCATCTTCTATGCTGTTCTGGCAATTCCTCAATCTCGTGTACTATCTGCAGAGGTAATTGGAGTCAGTGGAATGTTAATTCCCACAATTTCCTTGCTTCTGGGCACAGGATGAATAGATGTTGTGCAGTTTCGTGTTCGATTTGGCATAGGGCGCATTGGATGTCAACATTGGTGAGTCCCCTTTTCGCTGGTTATCCGCAGTAGGTAATCTATCCTGGATCAATTTCCAGCAAAATGCAGAGATTTTTGTGGGTAGCAGTCGAATCCACACCATAGCTGCTATCTTATTTGCCTCATTCGCCTGTCATTGCTCTTGCATCATGTTTCTGTATGATTAAACCGTGGTACATTTATCATCTACTCTCCATATCCATCTGTCAAGCTGATTTTCAAAAGGTGGGGCGTACTCCAGCAGCCTTGCAAGATCGTTCCACTGGTGTAATTCTGCATCATTGAGATGACGATGCCAGAGCGAGCTCCAGTTCCAGGTCTGCTCATAATATCCCTTATCTGCTATGTTTATGTGCTTATCTACTGCAATTGTGAATAATTCTGGATACCTCTATTCAAAGCTTTGATTTCACATCCATACGTGCATCCAGAATTTAGTGTTTGCTCCATTTCCCACCTTACGCATGAGTCTATCTCTGAACCATGCTCCATTTCCCACCTTACGCATGAGTCTATCTCTGAACCATTCCTTAGTCACAATCACATTATTCAAATCTTGCCACCATCAAAACTGCTTTGTGTTTAGAGTACCTTCTGATATTGTGTCATAAAGCGAATAGATTACTTCTGTCTATAGGTGATCACTCTGTTCTTGCACCAGTCGAAATCCCTATTTACCTTGCAGTGCTTCATTGAATTGTTGTAGGAATTTGACTCCTAATCCCCCAGCATTTTTTAGGTAGCAGATCACATTCCATTTGACCCCAGAGATCTGTCTTGGGTTGTCGCTTGTTCCTCCTCATAGAAATCTGCACGAGTTAACTAGGGGAAGTACAATACACAAACCACAATTACACAATAAGTATTATTTTATAAGATTACTACATCACCGTCCATTGACTGCCCTAAGCATGACATATAGTTGACACTGCACCATTCATAATGTGCAAGCAGTCAAGCACCACTACCAACAAAAAAGATATCACAGTTAACGCTGACGCATAAAAAATAGATAAATAGTGCAAATCTGAGAGGTTTGGATGTAATTAGAGGCCAAGATAACGACGGTGATGAGATCCTCTACGTCCCAGGAGGTGGAGAAATGATCAAGAGGAAACTAACCGCAAATATACATCATATGCTGGTTCTGGATTATAAATGGAGAAACTTTACTCTAACATGAATCTCACCCACGATTGAACAGTCAACAATTTCGTCTGATCCCAGCATCACACAACAATTACACCTTCACAATTACACCTTCACAATTACACATTCTATACAGAATATTCTGAAAGATTTTTAAGATAACATCAGAAACAACAATGAGAACACAAACCACGGGCAACCATGGCTGACCCAAACCACAACCCTCTCAAGTGTTTCACACACTCAAATCTCCAAAATCCGCAAGTTCTATGGTAAAAACACAAAACATAATTTCGAATCCAAATCACCAAATCCAGATGAATTCGAAGTAGAAAAAGTACCAGATGAAAGAGGAAAACAATGTCTTACCCAAAAGGAAAACAACGGTTGTGGCTAAGACTACGATGAATGAAAGACGTACTTCCAAGCCAGCGTATATTGTTCCAGAAAAAGATCTTTAAGGATTTCTGCATCTTTCGGCTTCTTTGGAAGAACTGCTTTCCAGAACAGAGGACGAAATTAGGCATCCGACCCTTCGTCGTCGACTTTTCTGTGGAACGACATGAAGTTCTGAGGTCGTGGTTTAGGGTAGTCGCCGCGCAAAGAAGAAAACGGAGATGAGGAGCAGAGGAGGAAATGGAATCGTAAAATGAAATAGAATGGGGTAAATGAAATAGAAGGGGGTATTGATGTAATTTCACATGACCGGATAAATGAAGGAGTCCGCAAACCCTTCTCGCAGGAGGGACAAAAATTCAGAAGTTGTCCCACGATTGATCCTGCCCAGAGAGTAAATCCCGGACAGATCATTTAAAAAAAACGGATACCAAACGAAATGTTGAGAGGATAACCCGAAATTTCCCAATTAATTCTATCAAACATGGATACCAAGCCTTAGTATTTCTCAAAAAAATATACAGATTGAATTATTTTTTTTAGTCCGCCGTTCGCGTGTTGCGATAAATTCAGAGTCGGCCCCGCCCAATCAAAGATTTCAAAGGCCAATCAGCGGGTCTTGGAGGAAAAGAAACAGACTTCTCCAATTTTCTCCACTCATCGCAACGCAAGGGGTTGTCGCGGGGCCCCAAAATGCCGACGCTGACGAAGATTTACTCAATGGAAGAAGCATCTCAGCACAATACTCAGGACGATTGTTGGGTCGTTGTCGACGGAAAGGTAGTGCTTGTTTTGTTTTTCGACTTGTCTTGGTGACGTTGAATTGTTAAGATGTTGTTCCCGTTCGATTCAACGATCTTAGTGTTTATACTTCGGTGCTTATTAGTTAATTGGAAAAAGAAATCTTCGTGACGACTGAATTGTGAATTAGAAATTGTGTGATTTTTGGATATTTGTAGGCAGTCGGATGCTGAAAAACTGTTTTAGATCTGTATTTTAGTTTCTCGCTTTGGCCCCGTAAGGCTAGCAACTCGTATTTTTTATGATTAGCATTCTTCTCTAATGAGACTCTAATTCATTGGTTTCTCTGCTCATTTCTGTTCCAAGGCGTTAGACACTTGCTTATTTTTAACTTGTTAAAGGGTTCAGCATACATCTGTATTATAATTTATAGTCTATAGATATTATCTCTGATTTCGTATGGGACTGAAAATTTGGAGCACTAGTGGCTATATCATTAGGTCGATGTGAAGATAACATTCTGATGCAGGCGAAAAATATGAACCATGGTTGTCAGAATTGTATGATTTCCAGTAGAATAGTGTAATTCAAATCAATTCTAAAATCTATTGATTCAAATCTTGCATATAAATCATGGATGTACCGGAGCCCAATTCGATCCAAAATCGTGAAACCATTCTGGATCGATTCAGATTCGGGAATCTTACCGATTCACTTCAAAATAGATTTTACGGGATTAATGCAAATCTTTACCTTTTTACTTTCTCATATCTTGGGTTCTTTGTAACTCACGAATATTTTTTCGTTAATAAGAGAATATCATCCTAATGTATTGGAAAGTTTACCACCAGATTATTAAAATTTTATGATTGGGTAAGAAATACGTATAATTTCTATGAAAGTAACAATGTAACTTGTTATGGCGTATGTGTATGATACAGTAAATCAATAATGATGATGTTCATAAGTGGACAGGTTATTACTATTAATTAACTTGAGATTTTCTGTTTTAATTTAATCTTTGTTTCTCGGAATGTGGTAAGCATGATTATTGGAAGTCTGTATGATGTTTAGGAGGAAATAATGTTCTAAATGGAATTCTCACATAATGCGTAGGATGCTTAGGCACAATTAATTACTTAAGCCCTGTTTTGCTCAAGGTTTTAAAAATTATAGTTTGATTATTGACATGCTTTTTCTCTTTCAAAAAAAATCAGAATGTCAATTTTGAAATTAAATCAAACTCGTAAACAATATATAAGATAAAAGTATTCTTATTTTCATCGTTAATTAGTTAAATAGAGGTTATTTTTGTAATTTATTATTAATTTTATAATATATAATTAAAATTAAATTTCAAATAATGGTCTTTTAAGAACCATAAAATGTCACAAACTTCTGACATGATAATAATAAAATATATGTTCTTTTTTCTTCTCTTCAATTTTTTTTTTTTTTTTTGCGTTTTCTTTTGCATCTACTCTTCTTCTGGTGCTGTCTTTTCTTAAAATGTGTTTAGGATTTTGTTAATTGGTAAAATATGGACGTCAATTTAAGTAAAAGACCTTTAAACGTATTAGGCCGATTAATCAACCCGTTTAAATTGCCTACCGACTGCCATGGCCGCCACAGCAGCCAGTCTGGCTGCCAAATGGGCCGTGGTGGCCACCATGCTGCCCGCACCTCTGAGTGGCAGCGCCTAGGCTGCTTTTCTGAATAATGCGAGAAAACAACTTTATACAATCTGATGCATGTTGAGTTCTTGTGTTTTCTGGTGTGTGTTGAAGTAGAATTGGAGTGAACACTTTGAGTTGGGATAAAGGAAATAAAACTTGCAATAAGTAGTCCCGATGGCTTGGGGTTTGTGTGAATTTAAACTTAGAGATGGAGATTAAGAATTGACAGATTATAGTTCTTTTATATGTTAATACTAAACTTTATAATCATATGTTTACTAGACTTTTTTCATATGTACAGTCCGAAAGAACAGCCTAAAACTACTCATACTTGCTACCACCCGTCGCCAAAATTGGTTGTACCAGAGGAAAAGCCACGTGTAGGAGATCAAAAGTTTCATGTTTCGGTGCGGTCCCAACGATTTCGTCGCTGAAAATTTCTAAAATTCTTCTTATGTTAAGTAGTCCTAAAGAGAGTTTTAGAAATTCTTGGCGACAAAGTCGCAGGGACCGCACCAGAATATAGGCTTTTACACGTGGTCTTTTCAATAGTGCAACCAATTTCGACAACGGGTTGTGACATGTATGGGTTGTACTTTTGGGCGGTACATATGGAAAAAAAACAGTATGTTTACGATATTTTTATTGCAAAGTATTTATTTAATATTTTTAAAGTTATGATTGAATCTTATTATCCACGGTTCAACTTGATTCATGATTCGCAAATGATTGTTAACGATTTGGCAACTATGAACCTGGAAATGTAGAACTCTGAACTCATATGTCTTCATAGTTGTAAGAAGAAACTTTGCAATTGATCATGTTGAATGATTTATATATATTATCTTAGCTATTCCTTCACAGTTAAATGATGTAACGTTTTAGAATGTTGGAGTTAGCATTCATGGATTTGCATATTGGAACTTGTTAAGAGATTATGTTTGCTTAAATGCCAAGCTAGAGTTTTTACACCAACCGATCCAGGCCGGTAGTTGTTATATAACCCATCAGACCAACCTCGTTTACAATCTCCTCTCTATTACCAGGTGTATGATGTATCTTCCTACTTGGAAGAACATCCCGGCGGAGACGACGTCTTACTTAAAGCAACTGGTAAGTGCTGCAATACCCTTTGCTGGAATTCATTATTGGATCATTAGTATTGTCTTACCCCCGTTATCAACTGCTGTACATTATAAAGGGAAGGACGCCACAGAAGAATTTGAAGATGCTGGGCATGGCAAAGATGCAAGGGAGCTCATGGAAAAATTCTTTATTGGTGAAGTTGACGAGTTCGAAATTGTATCCAAGAAGGAAGAACACAAGAATCTTTCAAGCAAAGCCTTGGACATCAGCAAGGAATACTGGTTCGTCCCACTGACTGTGGTAGGGTTATCTCTGGTTGTGGTTGCCTTCTTACGACTAAGGAAATATTAGAATGCATACAAATCACTCATTATTATATATGTAAGGTGGAAACATGGGACCTGGATTCTTTTTTTTCTTTTTTCATACAATGGAAGCCGAAGTCGGTACCGAGATTCGAACCCTTGACCTCACACACCCACACACTCACTCACACCACTAGGCCAAGGTGTTCTCGGTGGATTCTATTGCCTTATATGAGGGGTTAAACCTGGTCTTGGTTTATGCAATTTTGAAACTTCCTTGCTGAGTGAAGTAGCTACGATTTTGATAGATGGAGATTGTGCTACTGAACGGATGGCTTGTTACTAATTTCTTGTGCTTTCTGTTCGAAAATGTACTCGGCTTCATGGGCTTGGGTGACATGTGCAGTACGCATATGGGTCAACTTATAAGGAATATGTTGAATAGTCTCATTGAAACATTAAGGCCAACGTAACTGATTATAATACTACATTTTTTTTATAGAATAATGCTACTCGTACCCTCTTTTTAGATTTCATTTTTAAACTCCTTATGTGGCAAATACATAACTACACTTTTTATGTGTGATTTTTTTTTATTGAGTAGTTGTGATGATTGTTACATTGGGGGTTTAAAAATGGGGTCCAAAAAGAGAATACATGTAGCAGTACTCTTTCTTATAAGTTGGTTAATATTTTTTTTTATCACGTATGAGTTATTTTAACACTCACCCTAAGTTTACTTGTTAAATTATGTTAGAGACCTGAGCTAACACGAGGCAATATTCCACACTTTTTCTGGATTTTTTTCTCGGGTCTTAGATCACTCGGTCTGAGTGGGTTTGGTGTGGATGAATTTTTTGGAGATTGGCAGATTTATTGTTTCTCTAGACTTTCTCCAATTTTTTTAGATCGCTCATTTTAATATCATGTTTAGGGTGTAGGGTTTCTTTACACTATGAGAGGACATTGATGCACAATAGAGGAGTATTCACGTCCCTTGCAATATCTATTAGTAATGCTGGGGAAGGTTTTCCGTTTGCGTTTTTTTTTTCTTTCGCGTCCAAGCATTTTTTTATTGTTTTTTTTAATTTTGGTTTCTCTCTCCTCCAATTGTTGAGGACGGATTTATCCGGCGATCTGCTCATCGTTGGCCGAAACAGACTTCACCGTAATTCTCGGCGTCGTCGTTCCGTTCCATATGACATGCGATTTCGTATAGTTTCGACCTATTTATCCGTTTTCGTGCGGACACGGGTGACTTCGGACACGGGTCATTTTACGTACCGGTGGCTTCAGACACGGGTCATTTTACATACCAGTGGCTTCAGCCACGGGCAATAAGCTAATTATTTATAAAAAAAAAGGAGTATCCACATTTGATTCCGAAAAGTCAAGGAAATTAACAACTCCTAAATTAGTACAAAATGTGGGCAGCGGACTAAAGGGTTTCATGGCTGCAAAATATATTGGACCGGGCCCTTCATGGAAAACATAATATTCCTATTTTTTGGACATTACCTTAGTCAATTTTGGGATCAATCTTTTGAACATGGCTATGACTTACACACCACCCGGGGCAATGGATATTTCAAAATTTGAAATCTACGGCAGCGGAGGAGACCAGTTCGCGGCGGCCGGTGAGAAGCAGCACACCTCTGGAGGGTAAAGGAAAAAACATCGTGCAAGACCCTCTCATTCCTCTGGAGGGCCATTCGGCTGATGGTGGGGAAGATGACAATGCTGGCTGGACTCTGGTAACCCGAAGAAAATCTGTACACCAACGTCTTGTTTTTCCTGCAAAAACACAGAAGGCGGCGAGGTATCAGGGAGGTAAACACTATGAGAAAATAAAGGCGATGAGATCTCGGCTCACCTCTCTGTACTTCACAAACATCCCTCCAGGATGGGATGCACCAAGGATGGTTTCAATTCTCAAAGGCTACGGGGATCTATTTGATGTTTACATTGCCACTAAATTGGGGCTGAATGGCAAAAGATTCAGTTTTGCCAAATTCGGGAAGACCAACAACCCAGAACAACTTGCTGAGAAGATAAACGGATGGGTTCTGGCGGGTTTTAAGCTCTAGGTAAACGTTTCCCGGTATGATGGGAGCAAGGTCTCAGAAGCAAGTAATCGTTCCAAGCCTCAGGAAATTCGGGAGAGGAGCAACGTGGGTAGTGGCAATTACGTAAGAAATGATATCTCTTACGCAGACACTGTCAGAGTAGCTGGAGAGATAGTCCCTAAGGAGAACCAGCTTGGTGATAAGGATCACCATACCAGACCGCAAGACAAAGAGTGGGCGCAGGGGGCTCTGGTTGCAGAACTTAAGGATGGAGATGCGAATGCGATAGAAGTTCGATTAAATATGTCAGGATTCTTTGGATATTCCTTTGCCCTGATCTCGAATGATAAGGCTCTTATTCGGGGGCTGGACAAAGTGCAAGAGGCGAGGCTTATGGAACTAGGTAAGTTGAAGCAGAACACTATGTTTAAAAGTATCAGTAAGTGGGAACCTGATAGGGAGTTGAGTTGCAGGAAAGTTTGGATCCATTTGTCTGGGGTTCCATTTATCTGCTGGAATGAAAGGAGTCTGAATTGGATTGGATCCCAACTGGGATCAATTCATCAGATTGACAAAGATACTTTAAATCATACTAATCTATTATGGTGCAGGATGCAGATAATTACAACGGCTCGGAGATCTTTGAATGGAATCAGAAAATTTGCAATTGATGCTAAGAACTATGAGGTCGAAATTGAAGAAGTAGTGATATTAGAGGTCAGGATGAAGTGGTTAGTATCAGAAGTGAACTTGATGCTCTGGGTGGGAAGAAAGTTACTACCATTGATTTTGTAGAATTACTGACTGGGCAAAAACGTTCAGCTGAGGGAGAAGGAGCTTTACTCAACACAACTGGATCCCAGTGGGACTTGGAGAAAATTGATTCTGCAGCTCAGTAGGGATGGGTCGAGCCTAATCTCACACTCTCCAAATACTACGATTAAGGAAAAGACTCTACCTACAAATTTATCAGGTGAACCCAGTACTGGAGACAATGAAAACTCTATTGAAAACTGAGTTATGAGTAAAGGTGAGATTGATTTGAATTCAAGCCCGAGTCTACCTAATGAAAGAGGCCAGTTATGCGAAATCCCCATAATGTCTATGGATAGTAGGGAGCAAGAGCTAGATGTTGTTCCTGAAACTCAGCTGGATCAAGTGAACCAAGCTATAGCTACAATTCATTTAGCTAACATGATGGGAGCGGAGGCAAACGAAACACACTTGTCTCAACTTGTCCAGATGGAAGAAAGGGATAAAGCGACTGCTTAAGTCCAAACGGAGTGTTAAACAAGGTGCCTTCAACATTTTTATGAAGATATTAAGTCAAAACATTCGTGAATTAGGTACTAATCACAAGAAAAGAGATATTAAAAATGCCATCAGACTGCATGATATACAGTTGGTTTGTATCCAAGAAACTAAGCACATCCAGATTAGAGAAAAGGTGTGTGAAAGAATCTGGGGACATTCTGATTTTGGATATGAATTCCAACCCTCTATGGGCCTATCTGGAAGTCTTTTATGTACCTGGAGAGCAGACTGTTTTAACTTATTAAGCTGCTGGAAGGCAAGGAACCTCATGGAACTAACTGGAGAATTTCTAAGTCATGAAGGTGCTATAGTCGTGAAAATATTAAATGTGTATTCTCCCTGTACTATTGCAGGAAAAAGGCAACTGTGCCAGGACATCCTACGCAGACTAAGGATGGACAACACTGCATTATGGTGCGTCTGCGGAGATTTCAACATAGTTCGGAATCAAAGTGAAAGACAAGGTGCCTATCATCCTGCAGCTATCGAATTATCAGATTTCAATGACTTTATGGATGAATCAGAATTAATAGACCTGCCTTTGCAACTGAGAAAGTTCACCTACTTTCATCCTGGTGGCCAATGTGTCGGTCGAATAGATAGATTCTTGGTTTCTGAACAATGGTTCAGTTTATGGACACATCTATCTCAGTTGTGCTGTAGACAGAAATTCCTCGGATCACTGCCCGCTAGTCCTATTGAACGAAGTGCAAAACTGGGTTCCAAAGCCCTTTAGGGTACTGGATGCCTGGTTTCAGCATAAAGACTATGAATCCTTTGTGAAAGAAGCTTGGAATCAGACCTATGCGGAAGGAACTAAAGGATATGTCTTGTTGCAGAGATTTAAACAATTAAAAGAGAAGCTGAGAGTCTGGAACCGAGAAGTATTCGGAGATTTGCACAGGCAGATTCATGAGACAGAAAACTTATTAGTAAACTTGGACAGAATGATGGAAACTGGTCCTCTGACTGATGAAAAGAAGGAGGAAAGGAAAGAGGCACAAGGGGACTTGAGAAAATTAATCAAGATGCTGGACAGCTTGTTATTTCAAAAATCCAGAAATGCTTGGTTTAAAGAGGGAGACAAAAATACTAAAATTTTCCATGCAAGCATAAAAAGGAACAGGTACAGAAACACAATCAAAGGCATGATGATTAACGGCTCATGGACAACTGATGTTAGTGCAGTGAAAGAATACATAAACGGTAGTTTTGCTCAACACTACCAGGAGGATACTTGTCCTAAGCCTTGTAAACTGGATCCTGAATTCTAAAGTCTCTGATGGGGATAATGCTATCTTAACTGCTCTATTTACGGAAGCAGAAATCTATGATGCAATGAGGCTTTGTGGAAGTGGTAAAAGTCCGGGGCCAGATGGATTCAACTACAAATTCCTGAAGCATTTCTGGCCAATCTTCAAGACAAACATTATAGATTTTTTTCAAGAATTCTGGTATGCTGGCAGACTGGTTAAAGGGCTGAATGCAACAATGGTATCTCTAGCGCCAAAAAAATCCTCCCCTAATTCCATTGCTGATTTTTGTCTTATCTCTATGGTAGGGTCTATTTATAAGCTACTGTCCAAGATGCTTGCACTAAGACTAAGTAAGATCCTGCCCAAAATCATCTCTCCTAATCAAACGGGGTTCATTCAAAATCGTTTTATTATGGACAACATTCTTTTGACTAATGAGATTCTGTATGAGGCAAAAACTATGAAAAAAGAATACTCAGTACTAAAAGTGAATTTCCAACGGGCTTTTGATAGTGTGAGGTGGGATTATCTTTGGGAATTGATGGAAGCTAAAGGGTTCTGCCCTCAATGAATGATGTGGATGCGAGGTTGTATAGAATTTGCACATATGTCTATAATGGTGAATGGAAGCTCCTGCGGTGAATTTAAAATGAGGAAAGGACTACGACAAGGAGATTCTTTATCTCCTCTCTTATACGCTATAGCTGCTAACGGTTTACACGAGCTGATCACAAGAGCAGCCGATCTAAACCTTCTGTCTGGTTATAAAGTGGGTGCTAATTCAGTCTAGATCACTCACCAATAGTTCGCGGACGACACGATACTATTTGGAAATGGGTCTACAACTGATATAGTGATTATAAAGCGGATTTTGAGAATCTTTGAGATGATATTGGGGCTGAAAATTAATTTTCAAAAAAGTAGTCCATTTGCTCTTAACATTCCAGCAGGGACTCATCAGAAACAAGCTTCTATACTTCATTGTAATGTTAGTGATATTCCTTTACTCTACCTTGGGATAAAAGTAGGCTCCAACCCAAGGCTTGAAAGCACTTGGTTACCAGTGATTGAGGCTCTCAACAAGAGACTGAAAGGGTGGGAAAAGAAGCATATATCCTTAGGAGGCCGAATCACCTTACTCAAATCAGTCCTAACAGCAGTGCCACTGTATTATTTTTCTATATATTGAGCGCCTACTGGAGTACTAAAGAAGATAAACAGCATCTTATCTAGATTTCTATGGGGTGGATCATCTAATGGAAACAGGAAGATTGCTTGAGTTAAATGGCAAATAATGTGCTATCCTAAGAGGCGAGGAGGATTGGGATTTAAAGCTCTCAAGCAGTTTAATCTAGTGCTCTTGGGAAGGTGGGGATTCCGAATGCTAAACGAATCATCTAACCTATGGATGAAGGTGATAATGTCATGCTGATAATGGTAGAGTTGCTAGATTTCAATCTCACTGGTAGAGGGATATCAGAAAGCTAATCTTACAAGCTGACTGGTTTAAAGCTAATGTCAAGAGGAAACTTGGAAATGGGGCTGAAATCAAATTTTGGACCGATACATGGATTGGTGAAAGAAGTTTTTTTTTGAAGAATACCCTGCTCTATATCTAAATGCAGTGGATAAAAACGCAACATTGCAAGAGAAAGGGTTTTATGATTTCACCTGGAGGATGTGGCGCTGGGGCTGGCTTTGGAATCATCCTTGCTCCGGAGTAGAACAGACACAACTGGCAGAACTAAAACTTGAACTAGAGCATGCTCCCTTCCCACAAAATTGCTCTGATAGCTGGCAGTGGAAGCTTACTGTGGGAAAGTATCCGACTGCAGATATATGCCACCAGTTGATGTAGGAGGAATGGCAAAACCATGAAGCAAATTCGCTAGCAGGAAAGGTATGGAATTCAATTATTCCTTCAAAAATATCAGCTTTTTGTTGGAAAATGCTTCAAAACCGAATCCCCACTACTGATAACCTGGCGTGGAGAGGTGTGAACTCGGCTGATGTTATTTGCCTGTCCTGTTCGTTGGAGCATGAATAGGTTGATCACTTGTTTCTGAGGTGCAGAACTGCAAAATCGGCATGGAGAAAATGTCTGGAATGGCTTCAGCTTCCTCCTGTCCTGCCTCCATCGATAGATCAGATCGTGACTATGAATGAGGAGCTCTCTTACCCGCAGCCCATCCGAGGTATATGGCCTCTGATATGGCAATGTCTGATCTGGTCAATTTGGAAGTTGAGAAACAATGCTATATTTTTACAACAAGCACCAGATTCTGGGCAGGAATTCGAAGAGCTACAACTACGGTTATGGCAGATCTTACGGGTCCACGGCAAATTGGGCCTGAATATTTCTTTTGGTGCCTGGTGTATGCAGCCCAAATTCTACATGTAGTCAAATATGAAAAAGGGACGAATATTGTAAATATGTACATATATATTTTTTTGAGAATACAAATACAAATACCTTATCTACCAAAAAAATCTTTTGAACATGGCTCGCCTTTTCGATGTGGCACAATACCCCCTCATAGCATAGAATCGTGATTGCATTTCTCAAAATCATACCAATTTGTCACTTTTTTTATCTTATTTTTCCTTTTCCCATCTCCTTCCTCGCCAATAACTCTGTGAAATTCTTTTTTTTTAAATATTCGGGAGGCTCATAATGGCCGTATAGAATAAAATTTAACAAAAACTACTTATCTCTAATCGCGAAAAATAAAACCAAACGAAGCGTTCATGGATCCGCCAGTATCTGTTATGGTGGCTGGAATAGAAAGGAGTCATGGCGAGGATTTATTTCTCCGAGCAGCATCTCTTCTTGTCTTGAATTGTCCAAATGCTGGGTGTGAGCTTGATCCTCTGAGAGCCCGTATTCATGGGAGCAAAGATAGTTTGGCCTACTGAGGCTTTGCTTGGCCAGGTGGTCAGCTTCTTGATTTTGAATACGGGGTATGTGCTTGATCACCACCGTTTCAAACGAGCAACATAGTGCTTGTATCCTTTTTGCTAGGAGGTTATAACCACTATCTGTTCCTTCGGATTGTATCATCCCAATGGCTTCTGTGGAGTCACAGAAACAAGTGATAAATCCTATGCCGAGATTTCTCACCTCCATAAGGCCAATTAGGATGCCCCATAATTCGGCCATTAGAGGTGTTGTTGCCCCGATTTTCTATGAGTAACTAAGGATTTTCCTGCCTTGAGGCGATCGGATTATGCCTCCCACTCCTGCTTGAATTTCTGTTCTAGCTCCATCGGAGAATAAGGTGTGGCCTGCCATCTCCGGAACGATGCCAGAAGTATAAATATGTTTGTTGCTAGCTGTGTGGCTAGCTGTCATCTGTCCGTGTGTTCGTGTTCGTTCTCTCTGTTTTTGTAACTCGAAGCACCTGTGTATTTCTGATACCAGAGCCTTGATGCGAATGGACAGCCTGAACCCTATGGGCTTGTCTCTAAAGATTTCTTCATTCCTAGCTGACCATAGGGACCAGCAGGCGATCACGAACCAGGTGGCCCATGGTATGCTACCTAACAAGGAGTCATCCAACACGTTAGCAAAAATCCAAGAGTGAGGGCATACCTCAGACCAGAAAGCGACGCTGCGATGTTGTGGAAGCTCAGACCATAATCTTCTGCTCCTAAAACAATCCCTCAGAACGTGTAGTAGTGTCTCCTGTTGCTGGCATAAGTGGCAGCTCAGACTCTCTGCTATGTGGCATCGACAGTGTTTGTGGTTTGTCCATAGTAGCTTCCGAAACATTTTCCACGTAAAGGCCCTGATGCATTCAGGACTTTTAACCTCCAAATACGTCTCCAAATTTCCTGATCCCGGTTCCAGGAAGGTTCTTTGAGCAACAGGAAGGCTGTCCCTGTGGAGAAGCATCCGTTTGAAGTTAATTTCCATCTTTGTATGTCTGCTCCCATGTGCTGATCCGGTGGGGGGATTCCTCGAATTACATTTAGGATTTGATCTGGGAGTAGGTGGTTAAGCCTATCCCAATCCCAATCACCTGTAACGAAAGAATAACAGACAACTGTGGCATATAATTCAGAAGGGGGAGGAGAATGACTTACCTGAAGTAGGAGAGGGCCGCAGGAAGGAACCCAGTTATCGAGCCAAAACCTACAGAGTCTTCCATCCCCTATAACCCAACTCAGTCCATCCAGTAGGGAGTACCATAACTTCTTGAGATATGCAAACAAAGGTGACCCTTTGCCTTTCGGGGGTTTCTTGAATAATTCTTCTCGATCCAAATTGTACTTGGCCAGGAAAATGGTCGTCCATAATCTGGGGGTGGGAGATATTAATTCCCATGCCAGTTTGAGAATAAGAGCGACATTGTTGTCATGGGCTTTTCAGAGGCCTAAGCCACCTCTAGCTTTAGGTTGGCAGACTTCGTCCCAATTAAGTAGGGCGTGACCTCGGCCTGATTCCTGTCCGCCCCAAAGGAATTTGCAGCTGACCTTGTCTATCTCTTGGCATGTAGATTTCAGAAGAAGTTGAGACTGCATGATATGGCCTGGGATGTTCCCCAGAACTAAACAACAAAGTGTAAGGCGTCCTGCAAATGAGATGTGCCGAGCTGTCCAAGATGAGGCTCGAAGTTGCATCTTTTGTATAAGCGGGTTGAGAGTCGATCTTCTCTGCCTTCCATGATATATTTCCGCTCCTAGATATTTTCCAAAATGAGCCGCTTTGGGGATATCCAGAATAGAGCAAATATTGTCTGCCATTACATCGAGGATGTTGGGGGTAAAAGACACACTAGATTTCTCCCTGTTTATTTCCAGTCCTGAAGAAACTGTAAAGTTCCCCAGGGTCTCCATCATCAGGTCCGCCTGAGTGGGAGTAGCCTCTCCGAATAAGACTAGGTCATCTGCATACATCAAGTGTGACAGATGAACCTTATTCCGGCCAAATAACATTGGTTTCCAGTCTCCCTGAGCCACCGGGCATGAGATAATGCGCGACAATCTTTCAATGTAGAGAATGAATAGGTACGGTGATAGCGGGTCTCCTTGCCAGACTCCACGTTGAGGCTTAAACGCTGGGCCGAGCTTTCGATCCCATAAGACTTGCAAGTAGCTGGTACTGAGAGAACTCAAAATCAACTGAGTAAGGAAATTTGGAATCCCGGCACAGATTAAGGTGTCCTGAATGAATGACCATTTCACACGGTCGAATGCTTTCATTAGATCAACTCGAACCACCATCCACTTAGAGCGAGGCTTACTACGCTCGATTTCATGGACTGCCTCTTGAACTGTGATGATGTTATCCACAATGCTACACCCCTTAATGAAACCTGTCTAGTGAAGCGAGATAAGTTCATTCATGACATCATTCAATCGATTAGAGATGATTTTTGTGATGATCTTGGCTGCAATGTTGATTAGACTGATTGGGCGGAAGTGGCTAGGAGAGAAGGATCTTTTACTTTGGAGATTAGCACTATCGTACTGTGGTTGATGGAGGGGTCAATGTTACCAGATCTGAAGACTTCATTCACCATGACCCACAGATACAGAGCAATCGTATTCCAGTTCTGTTGATAGAAACAGGCATTGAACCCATCTGGTCCTGCCGCTTTGCGAGGGCTCATATCGAATACCACCTGATGGACTTCATATAACTCCACCGTGCGATTGAGAAGAGTATAAGCTCGAGTGGACATGGCGGGAAAATCGAACTCACTGTCATAAATTAGAGGTTCCACGGATTATGTATCTTCATAAAGTTGTTGGAAGAACTCGGTGATGATTTCTGCAATCCGAGCTCTATCCGAGGTCCATTCTCGGGAGGTTATTCGAAAACGAGCAGTGACTACACGCTGGCTCCGTGTACGGTGTAAAGCATGAAATGATCGAGTGTTATGATCTCCTTACACCATCCAATAAGCCCTCTTATTTTGCATCTTAAGTTCATGTTTCTGGCTCAAGATTTTTTCAAGCGACGAGCGCAGAAGAGCTTCAAGCTTCCAGAGTCCTCTATCCATACATAGGGGGATCCTTCTTTTGTATGCCTTCGAGTCTTCCAAGCAAACGTCTTTTCTCTTTGTTTAGATCCCCAAACTGCTCAACTTTCCACTCTTGGCTCCTTTCCCGGATTAGCAGAAGTGACTCTTGAAAGGACTTCCCTTGAGCCCAGTTAAATTCCAGCCAAGTCGCCCACTGCTCATGTAAGGCCCAAGCCGATAAATAACGAAAAGGTTTAATGAGTTGGCCACTTGAGCCATTGTACTCCAGTGAGGTTACCAAGGCACAATAATCTGATGATAATCGAGCTGTGTGTCAGATTGAGATACTGTCAAAGACACAGCCAGCCGCTGCATTATATAGCAATCGATCCAACCTCTCAAGACAATGTCCTCGATGCCAAGTGAATTTTGACCCCGAGAAACCTCCATCAATCAAATCCTCCCGGGCAATGAAATCTCGGAATTTCGAGCATCCTTTGGAAGGCCTGCCCCCCGATTTCTCTTATTGGATAAGAAATGCGTTGAAGTCTCCCATTAAGAGCCAAGGGGAAGATATAAACTCAGCAATATTGTGCAGATTATTCCAAGGTGATCTGCGAATAGCTGCTTGAGGGCTGCCATAGACGGCGGTGCATATAAAGGGAGGCATCTTCCCCACCAAATTGCCATGTGAATGAATTGCCAATTGTTCTCAATCACCCGAATCTGAGTGTCTGCCTTCCACAGCACCCAAATCCCCCCAGAGAAACCAACAGCCTCAACTCTGTGGGAGAACGGAAAACCAGATTTGCGGATGACCGCTAAAGCCGCTTCTTGTCCAATTTTTGGCTCAAGTAACACCACGGTCGATATCCTGTAAATCTGAATAAAATGCAGCAAGGTAGCAAAGGATGAAGAAGTTGCCATACCTTGACAATTCCAGCATAATAGGTTGTATGAAGACTTAAAAAAGTATATAAAGGGTAGGACTGTCCTCCGTCTGAAAATCTGGGTTTTCATTGGGTGAACTGGCCCTCCGGAGGGTCCCCCATTTTTGGATCCATGGGCTGTCCTACCGGATCTTCCAGCTCCGAATGTTCTGTTAGATCCATATCAGTAGCGTCTGTCTTTGGTTTGAATTTCAGTTTGCCCTTGGCTCCAACATAGAATCCACTAGTCGGTGGTGGGCAAGTACCTTCCATTGGGTCTGTGGCTGCCAAGTCTTTCATACCAGTTGGTGTTCCTGTGGCTGGTAAGTCTGCTGGTTTAGGGATGAGTACCACCGTGTGCGTTTGGGGGACTTTACCATCATCATTGTTGGGGGATGTAGTGTATCCATTCTTTGGTATTGGAGTTTCCGGTGGCGTCTGTTGTGGAGGCTCAGTAGTGCCGGTTCGGCTCTCTATATTGACAGTGGCAGCGAACGTGGGGGGAGCCAAGAAAACTGGATTGAAAGGTGCTTCTGGGATCTGTTTTTTGAGCACAGGTTTGACCCCTGTCAATACCTTTTTTCCTTTATCCTTTCTGGACGCCCGGACAGTCTTCCTTTTGTTAGATGGGCCTTCCTGCATAGAGTCAACAAGGTGAGTCTGTTTGTAATAAAAGCCGGGAGCATACCTGTTGGAGGATTCTGGCTGGTCCTCCTTCTCTGTTTGGTTCTCTGCCAATGCCTGGAATCTTGATATATGTTGGGTGTACCATGGTTGATTCCTGTTGTGCTGCTGGGAGGTAGCCCCTTTTTTGTCCCACTGATTTAAATTGCTATTGCGGTATCTGGGGTGCTCTACTACCATCCAGGAACCATGATTCGCCGGAGAGGTTTGATCCTGATTTTCCTTTGTGGTCGTGCTCAACGCCGCTTTTTGAGACTCAACAGCTGACTTCGGTTGTGTTGGGACCTCATTCCCATCAGGAGTCTGGGGTTTTTCAGCCGCTGACTGATCGTGACCTTTCTGCGTATGTCCATACCTGCCACAGGAAAAGCATATATTGTGAATATCTTCATATTGCACCTTATAGTAATGTTCGTCAACTCGAATCGCTGGAATTAACGGCTTGTTGAGGTCGATTTGAATTGCGAGTCGAGCGAATTGTCCGCGCTCAGCTGCTATAGTGTGTTCGTCCGCTTTCAGGAATTTTCCTAGCCGATCTGTTATGGCTTTAAGCATATCCAACTGAAAAAAGTCCGGTGGGAGGCGTGGTATGCGCACCCAACCCAAACCGCAACCGATGAAAGATGGCTAGCCTTGGTATCAAAATTCCGTTCCCATGGAAGAATAGTAAGCACATGACCCATCAGGGTATAAGGCCCTCCAGTGAGAATTCTATTGAAGTCCTATTCTCAATCCAGCTTTAGAAGCGTGAAGCCATCCGCAAGATCCATTATGTGAATATTCCCTTTCGGTTTCCACAGCGTCATGAGTTTTTGGTAAAGGGTGCGGTAGTTGAAGCTCCGATCTAAAGGCTTGAGGACCAAGCTAAATCCCAAGTTCTCGGTAATTTTTCGATGAACTCGCTCTGAAAAGTCTATTGCCGGAACTCCGTCGATTAGAGTGTGCGTGACGTCTCCTTCCAGCGTGATAGGAGATTTGTGGAGGTCTTGAAAGAAGGTTTGAGGATGGGACTCTTTCAGGCCCTGGAGAAATTTGTCCTTGAAGGACATTGGACTGATTGGGGGTTGGTCGGAGGTTTTGGACAGAGAGGGGGCTTCGGTCTGATGAAGGGTTTTCTTGCCCTCCTCCGCAGCGAGAGATGGGTCAGCAGTGGGCGGAGAGTCCGCATCTATGTCTACTTCCATACCAAGGATGGCCGATAACAAGGCGCCGCCATGAAGGGAAGAAAATTCCTATTGTAATGTAGCCGTTTGCAGAGTTGTACGGAGAGAAAAAACCCTATAATATTCTAGAGCGGAAAATTGGTCTAGAATTTTAACTCTGTTAAATTCTACCATCTCAATATCACATCTAGGCTCGACACTTGAACATAACACAACACCACCTCATAGCATAGAATCACGATTGCATTTCAAAGCATTCCAACCGTCATAATGAAAATATAAGATTAATTTCGAAATTTTCTCATTACGAATATTGCAGAACCGGTCTTACTTTTGAATTTCTCAAAATAACACCATTTTGTCATTCTTTGTATCTTGTCTTTCTGATCAAAGTCTCACAAACAGGCTCAGCTCTTGGATAGGGCATAGCATAGTACTCCCTCATGTAGAATCGAGACTGCATTCCAAAGCTTTCCGGCCGCCGTAACCAAAATGTAAGATCGGTTCTAAAATCCATTCAATAAGAATTGCAGAACCAGTCTTATATTTGAATTTTTCCAAATTATACCGATTTGTTGCTCTTTTTATCTTGTTTTTCTCAATTTCCAATCTCCTTCCCAGCCACCAATTTCTCCCCATAGAAAGGAACTCTCTGAGAAACTCTCCAATCTCAATCTCACATTCAATCTGGGCACTTGAACTTTGTTTGCATTATAGCTTTTAGTTCGAATTTCACCATATTACCTGTCTAATTCTTTCTGTTCTTTTTTCACAACACATTCATCACCACTTTCCAAGTGCTGCCAACAGGAAGCTTTTCTTACTCATCAAAATTTTGTCTCCAAACGTTAGTCTTTACATATGCATATAATGTTCATAGATAATGTTGCTGGAGGAGTCGAAATGAAGGGGCAAAGGTAGGAGTATTGGTATTATCAAGATGCAGATTTCTCTTCCAGTAGCAACCCATAACACAGATTCTGTACAGCAGATGAAAATGGTAAATGCTGGCTTCAAGATCACTCCTCGAACGTTCCTTCATCCGACAGACTCAAAGATTCAGTTCCATTGACAACGATCTCGTTGGACACAGTAGCACTTGGAGAGCCCAGAATGCTGTAATCGAAGTCCTCGTCATCAGAATCATCATCTCTGTCCGAATCTTCTTCATCGTATTGCCTAGGTGCGATGCCAAGTGCTTCCCTCTCAAGCTGTTGCTTGATTGCATCTTCATACGACATGTCATACCAGACGTTTCCATTACCAACAATGGATTTGTTATGAGCATCTGTCATGCGGTCTTGCTTGCTCTTCTCTGAGTTCTTCGGCTCTCCCCAGTAGTCGTAACGGTATAACGGACTATCCGGGTCGTATTCGTCCTTCCCTAACAAACTGGTGTCCACATACCTGCCTGGCTCCTCCAATGGAAGCCCAAGTGCCTGACGGCTGCAAATAGTTCATACAATTCACAGAATAATAGATATGGAATCATTTCTCAAGGGAAGACACTCCTGGTGGAAAGTGATCTAAAGGATCTTGACTTAAGAGTAAGAGGGAAAATGATACACCACACCCAAAATAGGCACAAAAAACACACCAAATCCGCGTGACGCAATCTGATGAGCCCTCCAAAGGTGTTGGCCACAGTATGTGTGGATAAAATGCATTTGGTGCTACTGATTTTTTGGTGCGGCATATCACTTCTCGAGTAAGAGAGGGGTCTAGGAAGGTAATCTTATCCAAGCTTGGTTGATGCTTAGATTATGTTCAGAGCAATTTGGATAAACAAAAGATACCAGCTTATATCTCGGAGGAGAGCTTCCCTTTCTTCAAAAGATCGGCGCCAATGGATAAAGTCATACTCATCCATTTCCTCGTTTCGCCTTAGCTTGGTGATTTTGTAAGGCTCCCCTCTTTCATCAGCTTCTTTCTTCATTTGACGATGGAACTAAGAAACCCCACAAGCCAAAGTCAGCAGGAATCGTAATCGATGATAAGGCAAAATGCGAAGGATGCTCAGGGATATGAACTATATCACAATCAGGGATTCTGTAGCCTTGCCATTTGAAGAAATTTCAAAGCATTAATACTTCAAAATGTATTTGATCAAATTCTACACTTCTTGGCATTGTGGAAAACAAACTTACGAAATGAAATACAATAAAATAAAAAATCAAGGCACTTATTATGCCCACAATAAAGAACTCAGAAATTTTCTAATCCAGGATATACCGTACCGTCCCGAATTCTAATACTGGTCATTCATTGTTGATCTGACAGCCAGGATCAATGGTATTTAAAAATTAAGTGATCCACTTTAGGCCGTCAGATCAACAAATGGACGGCCACGATTAGAATTCGAGAGATAAGGGGCTTGTCCAGGATATAACGTCCGGGATTAGAAAATTTTCGATACAGAACTATCATGAGCATGACAAATACAGGAAAAATTCTTACACAAAGAAAATATTGATAACAGAACAACACACACCTGACGCTCAGCAACTGCAGCTTCCAAATCAAGTTCTTTTACGTTTATGTTCTGCCAGCGAACGAGAGCAGTATAAAATAAAGGATACAAAGTTTGAAAGGCATAGGAAAATGATGAAAATTGATTACCATAATCACTTTAGGAACCCGTGCTTTCTTGTAATAAGCTTCTCCATACTCTATTCTGTTCTCCACATCAAAATCGTCATCATCGGCCAATTCACTTAACTTTTGATCTTTATACTTATCAGGATTGGCCTCCACATCATCCAAAATCATTTGTTCAGCATTATGAATCTCCAAAAGCTGTATAAAAATGCATACCAGACCAGGAGTGTGGCTCAGTAAAGTGCCACGTATTATTGCAGCAGCAACGTTAACTAGTCTTTTTAATCTTTCAAGCAAATATATATGATCTGGCTACCCAGTCAAATCAAATGCCCTATGGAGGCATCGTGAGAATATTAACACTCTGTGTCTCTGTGACAACAAATAACATTAAGGAACTGATAACAAGCATGTGGATACTGACTTTGTTAAGAATAACTCCTTTGATGACTACGATGAAATCGCATAATGATATAGTTCGAAGGAAATCCCAAAAAGGTATTCCCTAACCAAAACGGGCTCTATCAATAAAATCCAAATTTCGTGTAAAAACAAAGAGCATTCACTTTATCTTAAGAACGCTCAATTTCATGAAGACAATGCCAATATTTTCATAATAGCTCTCGTCACTTTTACCCTCATGGTTTGCAACACGATCAAAGCACACTGACATAGTTCAAAGGAAATGAAATTGACACTTTTTTATCACGTGACACCATCAATCTTACTGCAAATAGGAACGTCATGTTATCGATACATGAGTGCAACCTCTTATGTGTGAGCTTGAATTAATTTATGATGGTCAGACAAAATGGAATGATGGATATACTTGCTAAAACTCAACTGTATAAATCCCCAACATTAGACCAATCCCAACATAGTTGCACCTTTTCAACATATGGATGATTTGATAACAAAGGTTCTTCCTCCCATTTGATTCCAGGGTCTTTTCTAGGAACTGGAGGCCTTCCACAATCACGCTACAGAAAGGTAGCAGATATATGCATAAGTTATAAATCATAAGTAAAGATGAAGATCCATTTGAGAATGACTTTTGGCGTATTAAAATTAGCTTGAACAACCAAAAACAATTGGCACATAGTTTTCTCATTCAAAAAAGAGAAAGGAAAACAGAAATAAAAATGAACAATGGGAATGTCTAAAGCCTGAAGTTTCACACAACGAAAAGATTGAATTGCACAGAACATCACCAGTTAAATATATGACGTTCGTGTAATCTAGCTGTTATTCTCATCCTATAACTGTAAGCTGCAAGAACTCTATATGTCAAAGGGTGCAATCCGCTTTCTAAAGAATCTGAAAAAGCAATGCTAACTACTTAATGGAATGGCAGTTGGCTAAATTAAAGTGGGAAGCTAAAGAAAAGTTGATAATACTATTGAAAAAACAAAGATACTTGATAGCAGGCAAAGAAGAATGTACTCACACGTAATTCGTCTGGATTTGTATCTTCGTCCCGATGAAATATTGGAGGAAACTCAAATTTATTGAATCTGAAACTCCATCAACAAGTCGAACGAAATAATTAGTATATTCTTTCTTACTGCAAATATATGAGCCATATCAAGATCAGAGATGCTTATTTCAGAACAAAGCGTGGAACTTATAGAAGGAGATGCAGATGTGTACAAAACTGAGATATAGGAAGCTTCTCACATTAGATGATCTATATTGGGATGTACAAATCGCATCTCTATAGGAAATCTAAAGCGATATGGATCCCGTTTAGCCTGCAAATGGAGTTTAAACAGAATATAAAGCTATGTCCCAATTAGCAAGAAATTGATAAGAGGAAATCTACTACAACTGGCATTAGAAGAAAAATGTTTCTGCAGTTACATGTTGTATTAACATTTTTGCGTCTACTACGACTTCTGGACGAACTTGTTCATTCTCATATCCCTAAAAGCGGATCGATCTGTTAATTAAGTCCGTTACCAGTGAAGATGATGTATCAAATAGATACTCACGACTCACGTCATCTTAGAACACTGACAACAATATGCAATTCTACCATCAAATCAAAACATGATTTATGCTTCTAGTTTTTTAATGAATCTTGATATCACTTTTTGGAAATAAAGTTTCTTCATCATCATATGCTTTTTTGTCCTCCGATAGTAGATGTCAGTTTCTATTTCTATCAAGTAGAAGTTGAAAATATGTAGGAATCCATGACCCGTAGTAATGTTGTAATTTGTAAGTAGTAATATACGTAAAATGAACCCAAGCCAAGCATACTGACCAAAATTTCAACCATTACGTGCATTCCAACTTTAATGTGATGTCGGATCCAATACCAGTCATTGCGCTTGATAGGAACCCACCTAAAATGCATCAAACTTCATTACCATCAATTGAATCAAGTGGGCATTCAGATCGAGAAGAGCAATAATATATCAAGAAATTTGTGCATCCATAAGTTGAAGCACAATGTAAATTAAAACTTCCCTTACCCCCATAAAAAATAACAACATTTTTGTTTTTTTGCTTTTGAGAAGACAAGGGTTTAAACATCACAAAAAGCTGAGATATCAGGATTCAGCTTAGAGTCCAGGCACTTCAGACAATTCAATAATTTGACAATAGTAAAAAGACTGTTTACATACACATTTAAAAGCATAATATTGTAGTTTATTTCTATTTTTTCATGCAGCTTCTAAGCTATCCCTTACCAATTGCACGGTTGATGATTTGATGGATCAAAGGATGTATCTTATAGTCATGAACTTGGGGCCTAAACGAGGCAGGCTTACTGAACATGAAAATGTAAGTTAAATCTAGAAAGTATTCTCATTCAGTGTTACCTACTCAAGTAAAAGATTTGATATTACCCTTCAATACTTGGAAACTTGAGACTAATAAGCCCAACCTTCATTTAACTGTGCATGAAATGCTTAATGTAAGTAATTCAAGACCAGAGCAATAAGCATAAAAAATATGTATACCCATCATAGACGCAACCAATGTCAACAAATGCTCCTTGATAAAGATGAACAGCAGTAACTTTGCCAGCACAAATCTGGGGAAGACGAAATGACAAACAAAGTCATCTTCTAATAGATGCTATAAGCATAGGCAAGTGAAAAAAATAAAGAGTTACACATCAAGTTTTGATCCTAAACTGAAAATTGTTATAAACAAAGCCACAAGAAGGATCTATGGAGCAAATCTGTCATAGGATCCTTCCCTTAGAAGGTCAAATAATAGGAGGTAAAATCCCAATAATTATTTTTCTATAACCAATCAAATACTCTAAGACAACTTGCACATACATTTTGCCTAAGAAGAATACTGGCATTTGAGAATGACACAGTAAGAGAGTAATTTCTCTGTCATTATTTATCAAGTTGAGAAGGGAAGGAGATGAAAAGGAGATTAAGCACCATTTCCAACTGTAAAATTAAGTGCTCATACGCCAATTTGTCATGATTAAAATGCTCTATGGCAGAGAGAACATGATTGTGACTCAGAAATTCTTGGAAAACTACTTCAATTTGATCAAGACAAGGGCAATTCAAATTACATAGATTCCAAATTACTCAGGTAAGAACAAAATGTCACGATTTACTTACTTGCCCAGGGTAATAAAATGGAAGCTCGTACTGCAGCATCCACAAGCACAAAAGGGAACAGTTAGCTCCGCTATCATTGATCCAAAGTCATATAAAGATGATTGAACTATGCCAACCCAGCTATTAAGAGTTAAGCAAAACTAAGAATAGGTATATGACAAACAAAATCCCTCTTACCATTTCCACGTTGTACTTTTCCCCTCTTTTCCTTCTGCCAGGATGATAGTCTTGATCATGCTGCATAGGCAACAAACATCTCATCATGAGTTTCCAAGAAAGTCACATTAATTCTGCATACAATATCTTACCCATACATAAATTCTAAACTTAATCCAATTTCTCTCATTTCAGAGGGAAAGACCAGATGATCAAAAATTTATTATATATAAAAATGTACAAATAAGGAGTCATTTAAGAAACCAAAAAATGTCACCTCTCACAATATCCAATGGCCTTAGAAAAAAAATTGGAATGTTAAATAAAGAAACCACAAACAATTCACCGTGATAAATCAACGAAACAACCACGGTAATAGTAAATGACCAGGAACAACCTTATAGGATTCATCCTCCAATCGATCCCTATTCACCTCTGCCCACTCATTGTACTGCTTCACGAACATATTATACCTTTCAAAGCACATGTTCCCGTCATCCTTCTCCACCCTTTCCTCCAACTTCTCATAATCAACTCTCATTCCCGAATAAATTTTGTGAGCACCACGAATAAACTCCAACTCTTTCTTGTCCACCTTCCACCCTCTAGGCGGCCAATCCCTTGGGGGCACCTGACCCAACACCAGCGGCCCGGTCCACAGAGTCTCCAACGGCTCCGGAATTTCACCCTTGATCTCAAACTGCTTCGCGTAATACTCATCCTCCGTGAGCCCCATTTCTGCTATCTTTTCTCTCCGGTATTTGGGGCTCAACATCTTGAAAGCCTCAATCGCTTCGGGAGATTGCAGAGGTACTTCTTCACCTTCATTGAGTGACTTTCTCGCGAAATTAGCTTCCGGAGTAAGGATTTCTTCCCACGGAGCCCATCCCCTTTCAATCCAGTTCCTTTTCCTGGCTTCCTCTTCAGTTTCTTCTTCCTTGGGACCAAAAGATGCGAGAAATGCTTCATCATCTCCAACAGGGTACTCGTCAGAGGAATATGAGCAGGTAAAAGGTGAATGAAACTTGATGGGTTTGTTTGCGAACTGGAATTTGTTGAATCCTGAGGGTTTAGGGAGGGCTTTTGGTGGAAGAGGCGACAAGGTGGCCAAGAAGGAGACATGTTGGAGAGTTTGCATCTTGAGGTAGTGGAAAAAATCTGATGGCTGAAGGGATAAAGGGGATGATTTTTTGGGTGGGGGGTGG
>JAOYMZ010090766.1:0-24603 GCA_025802335.1 Pinguicula primuliflora
ATCCTCGTTCGTTCGCGCGATCAGATCGTGATCGAGTCCGACAGCACCGAACTCGTTGATGATAACGAGCGCGCGGTTCATCTCGGGCGATTGCACAAGCGCGTTGAGCAATGTCGTTTTGCCGCTGCCGAGGAAGCCGGTCAGCACGGATACGGGCAGCAAGGACTCGGGGGCCGTGAACAGGCCGCTCATGCATTCTCTCCCGTGTTCAGTTCATCTCTTGCCTGCAGGAACCACGATCGAACGCGGGCGAGATGCTCCTCGCCCCAGATCTGAACGATCCGCTGGGTGCTGAACTCGTGGGCGTCGTTCAACGCCGCGATGCGGCTTTCGACGAAGGCCGGGGTCAGCGGTATGCGGCAGGCATGCGTGATGCAGTATTTCCAGTCTTCATAGCTGCGGAGAAAGGGAAGATCGCCGGCCGTCATGCTGGGCGTGCCTTCTCAACCGCCAATCGATGGTGCTCGAAATCGTCGAAGGGATCGAACGCGAGCAGCAAGCGCGTTTTGCCGCTGGCGGCGATAGGTGGCGATCGATGTAGGATCTCGGGCGTGGGCGCCCATACCCGTCCCTTGAAGATACCGACTTCGCCGGCGTTCAGTTCACGGATGGGGCCATTCGCTCCGTCGGCAACCTCGATCCATTGGGTGCCCGGTCCCACGATGGGCATGAGGAGCCGCGCCGTCACATAATCCATGTGAAACTTCCGACACCCGTCCGTTTTCACGAGATCGAGGCGAAAGCGTAATGCCGGACACCCCATAAGGGTCGCGAACCGTGCTGCGAGCGCTTCGATCTCTCGCGCCAGGTAGGGAATTCTTCTACAGAGATTTCATCGCAGTCACTTAAGGAGAAACCCCCTTCAGGGGCCGAGGTGTCCATGTCTCTATCTGCGGCCCATGCTTCAGCGAAACTCATGCCGTTTGTGGTGATGGGAACCGCATACAGAGATCCCTCTGAAAAATCCGACATGTACTGCTCGTTGCCTGTTTGGATTGCTTTCGGAGAGAAAGGCACAGCTAGAGGGTCTAGCATGGTGGCTTTTGGAAGTGCGCCTAGATGCTGGTTGATGTTATGAAGTGTGGTTTCTACCTTGGTCTGTTGGTTGACTGCTGAACCTGATTCCGCTGCGGGGTATCGTGTGAAAAAGTCTGAGTCTTCCCCGGATCCTGCCTCAACTCTGTCCGCCCAACTCCGGATTTTTGGCTGGCTGTTCTGGGGTCCCAAAGTCTCCCCAGAAACCGGTAGATTGTCCTTTAGGGTTGTAGATAAGTTCATGGTTGTGGACTGTGGCTTCCCTTGCTCAGAGTTGTGTCCATTCGCAAAGTCCAAGCTCTACTCCTTCTCATTCTGGTCATTTAGGACCTGCGACAGATTATCCTCCTAAGACTGGGAGTCACCTACTGCGTCTGTTACAAGTTTAGTTTCAGCTGGGATCAGCAGGTCAGACGGTTTGGTATCAGCAGCGGATTCAGCTAGCTGTTCCATTCTTGATGCGTACTCTCCGTTCGCAGATGGCAGACCTAGTTTCTCCTCTTTCTGGCCAGTAGGGACCTGCTGCAGTACACCTTCCTCTTCCTGAGATTCACCTACTGCTTTGGCTGGAGAGGGAAGTGCAGTTTCTGTTAAGATTGCAGACTGCTGAATCCCTACATCAATTGCAGCGTCCCCTGCATTCTGGAAATCTTCCCCTGCAGTTTGCAAACTCATTTCAGAGGTAGCAGTCCGGTTGGTCTTGAAATAGCAGCAGGTAGATCAGATTGCTGTCGCAGGCCTGGGATTGCAATTTCAGTTCCTTCTTGGAATTCCTGACCTTTTGGTTGTTCATCCATCCCGACGGATTCTCTGCAAAAGTGCTGATATGCACTCTCTGTTAGGAACAGATTGATGCCTTGGTTTTCCAGTTCCTCCATTGTGCATGTCTCTTCATCATCGGTGACCCGATCGGTAATTCGAGCAGTCATTTGTGCATCTGTTTTTTTTATCTTGCACTGCCACATCTGTTTCCCGGATGTTGCTTCCATCAGGGATGGCCAGGATTGGTTCTTGGTGGATGCTAGCTCTTGGATGTCCTCTCTGACGGAGACAGTGAAGGATCCAGCATCCGTGTTTATTACCATACACTTGGATATCCAACCCGTTGAATTTGTGAAAACTTGGAGCCTGCCGAATCT
Organism: Pinguicula primuliflora; assembly: GCA_025802335.1. NCBI lineage: Eukaryota > Viridiplantae > Streptophyta > Magnoliopsida > Lamiales > Lentibulariaceae > Pinguicula > Pinguicula primuliflora. Next base: position 2,175 of record JAOYMZ010090766.1, read on the forward strand.
TATGTCTTTCTTCTCGCTAGTTTGAGGATCTAATTGAACGAGCTCGCCAAGACGTCCAGCAATATCAGAGAAAAGCTTTTCCTCCCAGAATTGAAGTGGTACTCCCTTGATGATCACCCAAGCGCATCTCGCTGGTTTCCAATCCAGAAGTCGCCATGGCCTTACGTTATGTAGCCTTATTCTCTTCAATGTTTCCATGTCCTGCAAGAGTTTAGCCTGTTGAATTCTATTCGGAGCCTTGAGGATTAGTTCCCCACCCTCAATTCTTGCAGCCGTAGTGGTCGCATAACCCGCGGCTTGGAGGATGTTGTCTATGGATTGGATGTCCATGATCGGAGCTGGGGTGCCTAATAAACATGAATTCAGCCAAATGCCCGCATCTGTAGCAGGGGTATACTGAAAGGTCTCCACAATTCTGCCATGACCTGATTCATTCAACCAACCACCTGAAGCAATTGGAGCTGCCTTTTTAACCAGTTCTTTATCAGTAGCAAGCTTCGGTCGAACAGATGTAGTAGCAGCATGATTAACTAGTTCATCACCCAAAAACCTGTTTTCACGGCTCAAACTGAATTCCAGATTATACAAACCAATCCATATCTCATTCAATCGGCCAAGCAATTCAATGGCATTCATACTTATAGGATATCGTACAAACGCAAATCTGCACCCATGAATATTAATCTTTTTCGGGAGATGTAAATCGAGAACCTTACCTTGTACGAATAACACTTCCAGCAATTCTGATCGGGTAACAGAGGAAGGCAGATGGGTAAAAAGACCCATCTAATTAGCATCGACTTGGCATCCTTTTTGCTCATCAAATACCTGATTGCAGCATGATCTAAATGCACCACAACTCTGCTCCCCATAATGTAAGGTCTGAACTTGTGAAAAGAATAAATCACAGCAAACATTTCCATTTCTGTTGTGGTATAATTCAATTCAGCAACACTGAGCATCTTACTTGCATAATAGATCGTGTGAAATTTCTTCTCCTTGCGCTGTCCAAGTACTGAACCCACAGCAACAGCAGAAGCATTGCACATAATCTCAAAGGGTAGACTCTAATCAGGTGCTGTCATGATAGGGGCAGATATCAGCTGCTTTTTCAACTCTTCAAAGGACATCAGACACTCATTAGTGAATTTAAACTCTTCCTCTTTCTCATGTAGATGGCGCAAAGTCTTGGCAATGAGTGAAAATCCTTTAATGAACCTTCTATAAAATCAGCATATCAAAGGAAGCTTTGGACTGCTTTCACTGTCATTGGAGGAGGCAGACCTTTTAATCGCTTCAATCTTGGCCTTGTCTACCTTCTATGCCTCGTCCAGATACTTTATGGACAAGCACAATGCCTTCTCTAACTATGAAATGGCATTTCTCTCAGTTAAGAATCAGCTGCACCTCTTCACACCTCTCTAGCACCTTGCGCAGATTTTCTAAGCACAACTCAAAGCTGTCTCAAAAAATGCTAAAATCATCAATGAACACCTCAATGATCTCCTCTATCATGTCAGAAAATATGGCCATCATACATCTTTGAAAGGTGGCAGGGGCATTGCAAATACCATGGGCATTCTTCTAAAAGCAAAAGTACCATATGGGCATGTGAAAGTGGTCTTCTCTTAATCTTCAGGTGCTACTGTGATCTGGTTATACCCACTATACCCATCCAAGTAGCTATAGAACTCATGATCAGAGAGTCTATCCAGCATTTGATCCACAAAAGGAAAGGGATAGTGATCCTTCCTTGTTGCTTTGTTCAACTCTCGGTAATCAATGCACATCCTCCATCCTGTGACTGGTCTAGATGTGATCAACTCCTCATTTTCATTCAATTGCGATGTGAATCCATCTTTATTAAACACACACTGTACAGGGCTAATCCATGTATTGTCAGAGATGGGATAAATCACTTCAGCATCAAGTCACTTTAGCACTTCCTTTTTCACAACTTCTTTCATTATCGAATTCAATCTCCTTTGTGTTACAATCATTTACCTGCTGCCTTCTTCCCAAAAGATTTTGTTCATAAATAGGGCTGGAGAGATTCCTTTGGTATCAGCAAGGGTCCAACCTATGGCTCCTTTGCGTTTTCTTAGAATTTGCAGCAATGCAGATTCTTGTTCCTCACTTAAATTCTGACTGATTATCACGGGCAGGCTTGTGCCTTCTCCGAGAAAGAATATTTCAAGTGACCTGGAAAGGGCTTCAAATCCTGTTCTGGAGGGTTAACAAATGAACTTTACTGGGGGGGGGGGGGCTGTTATCCAAGAGATTCAATTTTTCTAGGTTCCATCACTGCACATTCTGCAACAAACGGATCCTGCAGCACCTCTTCACTTTTTGTGGTCAGATAAGTGACCAAAGGGTCTTGCATACATTCTAATTTTGTGGAGAATTCTTCCTCTTTTGTTTCCACGGCCATACACTGCTCAGTATAATCAGCTTCCTCCAAATAATCTTCAGCCATTTTCATTGCAGGATAAACTTTGAAACTCACTTCCTCATCTGCTATTCTCAGCTTTAATTCTCCAGTTTGTATGTCTATCAGCGCTCTCTCTGTCCTTAAGAACGGCCTTCCAAGAATGATAGACACTCCTTGATCCTAAGCTATATCTATGATCACAAAATCAACCGGGAAAATAAATTTATCAACCTTAACCAACACAACTTCCACAATAACTCTCGACCTATTCAGAGATTTATCAGCAAGCTGGAGTGTAATTCCAATGGCTTAAGGCTCTCCAATTCCATGTTTATGACATATAGAATAGGGCATCAAATTGATGTTAGCTCCAAGATCACACAGGGCACGGTCAAATGTTTGCTCACCAATGGAGCAAGGCACTCTAAAGCTTCCAGGATCAGACAACTTAGGTGAAGATTTTTGCAGCTCAAAATTGCAGAACACTCTAATGTCAAAAAAATAGTCTCGTCATTCTCAATTTTCCTCTTCTTGGTCAAGATATCTTTCATGAATTTGGCATAAATAGGCATCTTCTCCAAGGCTTTAGCAAAAGGAATATTGATGTGCAGTTTCTTGAACACACTTGTGAACTTCTTGAATTGCTGCTCTTGTTGTTCTTTCTGAAATCTTTGAGGATATGACAGCTTCTTCATAAATTATCAGTGAACTCAACTTGCTTCCACTTCTCCCTTTTCTTCAATATAGCCTCTTGCTTGATTTTTCTGTTCTTCACTATCCTCTCCTCTTCTTCTTTGGTTCTTGGAGGAATCATTACTGATGGTGGCAAGAAGGGTTCGTCAATCTCTCTTCTAGACCTAAACGTGATGTCTTTCCAGCTCTCCTTAGGATTATTTTCAGTGAAACTGGGCAACTTTCCTTGCTGTCTTTCCAGTAATTGAGATGCAAGTTGCCCTACTACGTTTTCTAGCTTTTTCAGAGTTGTGTTTTGATTATGGAGTGCAGCTTGCTGATTTTGCAAAGTGACTTGAGTGTTCTGAATTTGAGCTTGAGTTTTAGCTTGAAAACTCACATTTGCTTTCATAAATTGAGCTAGCAAGTCATCATTTTTTTGTGTGGTCTCTTTCAACGAGGCCATTCCATCTCCTTCTTTCTGTGACTGGCCTGCGTTCGTGTGTTGATACTGGTTTGTTGGAGGTTTCAACAAGTGAGAATTCATTACCCCCTTGGGGTTACTCCAACTAAAATCAGGTGCATCTTGCTTTCGAAAATTCTAGTTTTGGTAGCCTCCTTGCTGCCCAAATCTCGGCTGGTTCTGCACATAGTGCGTCTGCTCCATTTCAGCCAAATGAGTGTCATAACATTGACTGGAATGATGATTCCCTCCACAAATCTCACAGACAGGCATCTGTACTGCATATACTTGAGTCTGAGCATGAGTTTTCTATACAGTCAGCAATTGTTCAAGCGTAGAACCCATTTCTTTCACTACACTAGCCAAAGTCACTATCTGGTGTACGCTGTGATTCTGAGGTGCACCTCTTCCAGCCAATCTGTCAACTGATCACTTGTAGCAATTCTGAGCCAAGGTCTCCAACAATGCAAAGGCTTGGTTATAATTTTTGTGCATAAAATTTTCATTTGCTGTAGAATCAACATTCCTTCTGGTGTCATGATCCAAACCGAAGTAAAATGCTTGAATTTATCTCCAACACTGGAGTCCATGGTTTAAACAGCTTTTCAAAAGTCTTTTGAACCTTTTCCAGACCTCATATATATTCTCACGGCTTCTCTGCTTAAATGTTTGAATTTCTGTAAGCACTCTAGCAGTCGTGGAAGGTGGAAAAAAAATGAGACAAGAAGGCCTTCCTCTAATCTTCCCGCTGCAGATGGAATCTGGTGGTAGACTGTATAACCAGTCTTTTGCCTTGTCTTTGAGGGAGAAAGGGAACAATCTAAACCTCAGTGCTTCCTGATCCACACTATTGATTTTAATCGTGTCACAAATCTCCAAGAAAGCTTCAATATGTTTGCAAGGGTTGCTGTTTTTTGTTCCTCCGAACATAGAATGACTCTGCATAAACTGAATTGTAGATGGTTTCAGCACAAAACTGTGAGCTTTGATCACTGTCTTCTGATAGGAGGATCCATAATTCTTGTTGTTGTCATAGCAAAGGCCTCAATAGGAAAATTATCATCATGAAGCATCAAGTCTCGATTCAAGTCCTCCATCTGTTCACAAAGAATTTCTTTCTGCTCACTGTTAGATGCCATAGATTCTGCTGAACTTTCTCGCATAGAGATGTTGTTTCTTTGTGCTCTTACCAATGCTATTAATTCTCTATGTCGTGATTTCTCTTTAGGATTAGTGTCAGCAATGGGTGCTGTAATCGTAAGCTACCTGCACCCACAGAAACAACAAGTCCAATAACTTAAAACAAAAACAAAACAAAAACAGGAAAACAATGTAGTCTACTAAAATAAAATCGCTTGCTTTGCTAAAAAAAACTAAACTAAAATCGCATGTAATGGCAGTGCCTCCCTGGCAACGGTGCCAAAAACTTGATGTGGAGTGCAAGTGCACACTATCAACTAATAATACAATACTGGGAGTAAGGGTTAGATCCTCAAGGAGGGGCTCATCTCATGTGAATTCAAATGCAACAGCTATCAAAGTTTTCCAAAATTCAGGAAGGTATATCTAACAAATTACAGGGCAGAATTAAGTAAACTAAAATTCATTGGAAATCTTAGAGAGTGTAGAATAAATGTTATGAAGTTGTCCAAATTCGCAACAAAAATGGAGATAAGACACATAATAGGGAGGCAACTCAGGACTACGGTATTTTGCTGCACTTAAAATACTAATGATTGTCTTTATTCACCAATGAATCGTTTCTTGCTTGTTTAAAACCACAGAACCCTTGTATAATTAGTCCTTTGGTCGAGGTACTAATTAGTCTATCCAACTTAAAGGCAGGTTAGGGATAATACCACAAGGACGGCCAACTGATAAACACAATTGAGCTTTGGCTCAATTTAATATCTAGGTGGTCTTGTTCCTTGTGTGTGGCACCACGGGCTAGGGGTAATACTCCAAGGGTGGAACTGTGAGATAGGCTATTGTAGAATCTACACACCTATTGTCGTAATGAATGCAAACTACCTAAATGAATCTAAACATTCCGGCGAAACATTCAGACTGATAAACCAGCACAAGCCCATAAAAAACGCAACAAATATTGATTCAAAGGTTCATAAAAACGAAATCAAAAGCATTTAAACTCGGCTCAACCAAGTCCTAAGTCTACAGAGTTAGCTCATACTCGAGGCATGAGTTGATACAAGCAGAAAAGTGCAGCAGCTTGAATCCAGGCTTCCTTCTTGTCGGATGAAGGAAAAAACTGGTTGCTGGTATTTTTAGCTTCTCGAGCTTCTGGCGGCCTCCAAAGTCTGAATGTGTTGAATGTGAAGTATTCTCGCTTTTAGGGTTACGTTCTTGTGCAATGGCTTAGTTGCCCCCTCAGCCATTTGAGAGATATGCAACACTTTAGGGACTGTTCTGTCTTTGAAAGTTCAGTTAGACTCATATCAGTAATTGGGTTCCATAGTTGATCCTACCGGGTCTAGATTAGGTGTCATGCAAAGAGAACTTGTAGAAGAGCTCTTGGACCACCTTCCGGTAAAAAGGCAAGATTAACCTTGCACTTGTTTGCAAGTTATCCAGTCATCTAGGGACTGATGAGTCATTGCACCAACATTTTACCCGAAATGAACAAGTCCCTCCAAACTCAGCCAACATGACCTCTTTTGCATTCTCAGTCTTATAACACTTGTAGATAATCTCTTGGACTGTATTTTTGTGAAAGGACAGACACACCATCGATCTCGTTTGGAAGTTATGCACACTGAAAGGGTGTAGATGGTCTTTTCTCCCTAATTTCCTCTTTTGGCTAAACAACTTTTGAGAAGGGAGCTGATCTTTACCAGTTTCGGCCATTTGCGGTCCCCTTGTGACTTTGGCTCCAAGTGTCGTGCATATTGCACGAGATAATGTTGCATTTTTCCTTGTAATCTCAAAATCAGCACGAGCATCAGCCTAGAACCTCGCTAGCATAGATCATCACCAGCACTTCGGCCATTTTGACTCTTTTGTGCCAATTTCACACCAGATTCGCCCATACGTCTGTTGTTGATCTTCTAAATTTGTTTCAACACAATTAAGCACATAATCAAGCATAAATGAGGTATTTAGGGCATAAAATGATAAGAAATGATAAGCTAATAATGTGTAAAACATGATATGAATTTAGCTTATCAGTTATCTGGAATTCTCATGTTCCATTGAAGATCAGTACTTTAGTTTGGTGAGCTTTATTAAATGGCCTTCCTGTGGATAAAAAAATTAAGACCAGAGGTGTATCTTTAGCTTCAAGGTGTGTTTGCTGCAGTCAAAAGCCAATGGAGGAATCCATAGAACATCTTTTTTCATTTGCGGAGGTGGTGCAGAATGTATGGGACTATTTTGAAAAACTATATCACATGACTTAGCAATTATTTCACTGGAATTGAGATTAAACCAATGGTGTTTCTCCCAGAAAGGGCTATTGGAGGGGACCATCCATCGAAGAATTCACTCATTATTTGGTGCATATGGAAAGCTCGTTGCAAGGTCCTTTTTGAGGGTGGAAATGCTGAGTTCTTATGTTATATTTGCAGTAGAAGAGAATTTGCAAATCATTGACAGAAACTGTTCTTGTTGGAAATGCATAGAGGGCAAGAAACTGCAGCCAACAAAGCTCAATGATTAAAACTAGCTCTGGACAAGGTAAAAATCTTCAATTATGCAAGTTTTCAAAGGTCTAGTCACACAGGAATTGGAGGCATTGCGAGAAATCAATATGGAGGTCTAATCCAAGCTTTTGCAGCCAAGGTCTTGAAGAAGCAGTCTGCTCTTGAAATTTTTGAAGCCTGCTTGATGAGGATCAAAGATATGCAGCTGGGTGGATTAGACATTATAATCCCACTTCAACCCGAGTACTTAATATCTGGGAATGCAGATAGCTGTCCTTGGAAGGATTTCATCACTTTTCTTCGTATTCAAAGATTGTTGTCCAGGAATGATCATTATTGTTTAGTCAACATAGGTTGCAAGCAGCATCGAATAGCGCTTCCCTTGGCCAAATGGGGATATGCTCAAGGGGATCATATTTTACACGCAAGAGCAACTCCCTCTCTGCATTCAAAGTATTCTCAACCTGGAAAGGCCTCAAGATCATGGAACTCCAGCGGTCTAATCCTACACGGAGGTGTACGCTAAATTTATTTAGGAAGACACCTCCGGTCAAGGTACAATAAGGATTCAAAATTTTGAGCTTCATTTGATTAATTGATTGGAGTGTGTAGTGCTTGATCCAAATTCTTAATCTGTTTTGAGGGGATCTCTTGGAGGTGCTAGAGGGTTGTTGGTTATTTTCGGTGGTTCACAGCAGTCTGCTGGAGGAGTGCAAAATAATCCGAAGAACTCAACACATGGAGCAATGAAACCAGTGGAAACATATAAATCTGTAGCATCGGCTGTTCAAGCTGATTCCAAAAAATGGAATCTCTTGTGGTCTAATTCAACACAGGGGTGATACTAATTAGTGGATTTCCCCTGTCAAGGTATAAAAACGGATGCATTTACTCTTTTGATTCTGGAATTCTAGACCATTGTTCTTGCTCTTTCCTAGTTGCGTATTAATCTCTTTCACCTTGTCTCTGAGTGGTTACATTGGAGCAAGCTGCATGGACGGAAGCCACATCCACCAGGAGACAAAAGGGGTGTTAGGGTTTAAAAGAAAAGAGACGCAACAATTAACGTGGAAAAAACCTCCCCAATGTAGAGAGGAAAAAACCACGGAAAAATAATTTTATTATAAAGTGCCACTGAGTACAAGTACATGAGGACCTATTTATAAGTACAAATAAATAGAGTCCTACTTAAAGTCATATTCTAACAAATCTCTCATTGACTCTATATCCATAGAAATGTTTCTCATAAATCCCGAAGGGTGCTAAGCACAATGAATACCAACCAAGTCAAGACAATACTTGAACTTGGTATTAGATAATGGCTTTGTAAGCATGTCTGCAGGATTCTTGTCAGTATGTATCTTTCCCACAATAATCTTGCCTTCAGCAACGACTTCACGGATGAAATGGTGCTTGATATCAATATGCTTGGTCTTGGCATGGTACATATCATTCTTGGTCAAACAGATAGCACTACGGCTATCACAATAAACAGAAATAACATTCTGTGGAACATCAAGCTGCGTAAGGATGGCTTGTACCTGAATCTGCCAAATAGAGAAGCTGATTTTACCATCAAATTTAGGGGCATCAAGTTCCGTCGCCATGACTAAACAATTAAGCTGTCAATATGCTCCTCCAAATTGAGATGAGACCACGAAAGATTTTGGAATAAAAAATCAACTTTAGAATAGTTGAATCCTTGGGGAAAATTGCAGATAGCAATTGAAAAAAAAATCTTGGTCGTGACCCAAAATTGTGAAGCCAAATCCACCCACTTTCACCCCAAATCGGTGAAGCCAAATAGAAAACGGGTAGGTTTTTGTCACCCAATTCCGTTGAAACCAAGTCAATGGAAATACCAAGGGTGAGGCACAGTCTTAAAGCCGATAAATAAGTGGGGACAAGTTCCTGCCAAAAATCCTCCAATTGCCTAAGCATATATGACGAAGTTCCTGCCCAAAAAAGGAGAAAATTCCTCCACGCGATTTTGTTGGAAGTAGCAACAAAAATAAAGTTGCTGCAAGAGAATTCCAATCAGCCAAAAAATTCTTCGTCAATCCCTTCCAAAGTTTGAAGTTTTGACCAAAAAAAATTTCCTTCTTCTTGATTCCAATTTGAGAACAAATCATCACCCACTCAAATCCACCAAACAAAACAATCGGTAATTTTTTTCCTTTGCAACAATCCGTGACGAGAAGCAACAATCGGTGAGTTAATCTGCGCCGACCCAAAAGCCACAAACCAACAAAAGATGGGAGAAGTCAAGATCCAAAAAAATCATCGATTTGCGATTGAAAAATTCAGCGAATTCGACGAACGAGAAGATTTGTTGGCAGAACAAATCCAACGAATTGCCGCATGGTTGAAAATTTGAAGTTGATGAATCCCTTGGGGACTGAATCCGATGGGATAGAATAAAACTCTTGTTCAAACAAGAGGGACTTAATTCGATCAAGATCAAGATGAACTTGAAGAACGAATGACTAAACCCTCAGGAAAAATTCCTGACCGTAAAAAAACAGTTCCTGACCCCCAAAAAAAATTCCTCCAACAACCTCCAAATTTTTCGATTTGAAGAGAATAAACAGGGAATTCGATCAAGATCAAGTTGAAGAACGAAGGACTAAACCCTCGGGAAAAATTCCTGGCCGTCAAAAAGGAGTTTTTGCTCTGATACCACTTGTTAGGGTTAAAGAGGAAAAAAGACACAGGAATTAACGTGGAAAAAACCTCCACAATATAGAGGGGGGAAAAATCACGGAAAAACAATTCTATTACGAACTGTCACATGAGTACAAGTACATGAGATCGCTATAAATAAATAGAGTACTAACTACAGTAATAGGAGAAATAATCGCGTCTCATTTAAATTCGCCGTGAATCATCTCGCCTCCCCCGACGACCACCATGTTCCGCCAGGTTCTGGCGGCAACCCATATGCAGCTCATCGCCCGAAATCATCTCTGGCATCACACGATCAGTCCTTCCACTAGGGCGACCTTGCGACAGCGACTTCCCATTAAACGGTCGTTAATTACCAGCAGCCTACCTCTGCTCGGATGCTATACATCTCACGCACAGCGGTATCTACTCGCTGCATGTAGTCCGTTCTGGTGCAGTGTCTACCGGCTCGCCTCCGTCGGCTCGAGGACAGAATAGAGTGATTTTCGCCAGCAATTCCAGCCTCTTTCGCGCGTGCGTAAGTGATTGTGTAGGAAGAGGAGTGTCCTTTAGTTCATTTCACGCCTTGCAGTAACGTAGATCCACAATTATTCAATCTTCACAGTTCATGCTCAAGCAACGATAATGAGAATCGAAGAATCATCGCATAACAGTCACTAAGGAAGCCAAACAAGATTCACGCATTCATTTCTGGTCACAAACCATGCTCAGCACACAGATATTCAACAGTAATTCATGCACATAGATTCACTTCCCTCCCTTCATGCTCATCATCAAAATATTCATGCGAACAACCCCAAAATCAGAAATGAAAACAGACTTTCACCCAAGTAGTCTGCAGGTTTATCACAAAAATGAAGAAATAATCAAGGACATAACCTTATCCACTCCTATTCATGCTCCTATCCTTCCTAGGGAAGTCCCACCTACCTTTTCTTCTCCTCCTTCAAAATTGGTGTCATCAAGCTCCACTTCTCCAATCTTCTTCTCTGCTGCGCATGATCCTCCTTGGCTTACAGGAAGTGCTAGTCTGCTTCCTATGATAAGATCCAACAATACTGGAAACTTGCCAGTCTAGTAGTATATGACTCAAAGTAAACCAGCAAAGAAGATAAACAAGTCGTCTGCTGAAGCCATGGATGATAGCCTCTGCATCAAGTGATGACTGGACCATTAACAAACCATAAACTTCCTCCAAAATAGCAATCATCTCACCCAACATTGCTGCAAAATCCCATCGCATGGCTTGGTACGAGATAATTGGAAAATTCCAAAACTATTGTGCTGAGACACGAAGGAGAAAGGGAATGGGAGGGAGCTTTTAGAAGACAGCAAGTAGGCTTGAACCAGCAAACAGATGGAGAGCTTGTGCTGTGTGAGGGTAAAGCTCGATGGTTGCTTTGACAAGGCCGCCACTACGCCGATGAAGTCAATCGGGAATGGAAATGGCTAGTTCCAGTTTACAGTCTAGGGTTTTTGAATCCTAGAGGTTATCCTTCTTATAGGAACCAATCTCTCAATTGTATTGATTATCTTATCCTTCATTTTGGGTGAAATAATTCAAGGACTTCAATGTAGATTTATAGAATAATAGTCCATCAAGTTATAGTCCTAAGCGAATTAAATCTCTTGACCCAACAATGTTGAACTTCTTTCAAAAATTAATAAAATTTAATTTTTAATATTTACAAAATTATCGTAAAAAATTCATACCTTACCGGTCCTCTCTCCAAAAGAGTGAATGAGGGTTGTCTGTCCCTCCATATGACCTTTTTTCTTTCTTGGTTGACTCCTTGGCCTTGGAAGACTCCTCTTCCTCATTTTCTTTCTCATCTTTCTATCATTTCTTTATTTGTTTGCCTTTGTCTGAGGATAGCAGAGGAGGGTCAGGGATGGTGGTGCTTATCCTCAAATTTATGGACTTGGCTTCTTGATTGAGGGCATCATCTAAGAGTTCGGTTGCCTTTCCTTGGTCTCTCTATTCAATGATCTGATCCATTTTCGTTTGCAAATTGTCCAAGTTGTTTAATCCCTCCATTAGGTTCAAATTCCATAGGCCGCTGAGTAACAACATGTACCTGAGCGTGGAAAACATGGTTAGAAGATAGAGCATTATAGGGAGGATAGGGTGATATAGTATTCAAGTCGTTCAAGGTTCTCCCTTGTTCTTGAGTAGCTCTAGCAGAAGCTACCCCTTAATTATCTCTGTCTGAGGGATGGGGCAAAACTATTTAGTATGGCCTGGTTTTTTGCATGAGCTACAAAACATAGAGGTCATCCTTTGGATCATTTCTTTAAGCGCAACAACTTCCTTCTTCCAAGGTTACTTTTACAAATCTATGATGTCTCTTCTTTCTTTGCACTTATCCTCTCCTTTTCATGCCTTGATTCCTTAGCCAATTCATTCAGAATTCGCTCAGCCTCTTTCGTGGTTTCGATGATCAGAGATGCCCCTGAAGAAACATTGATAAGGAATCCCCATTCGGATACCATCACACCCATATTTTTCCTCCGATGAACCGATGAGTCATAAGGAGTCCGTGCAGGTTCTACGTCATAATGATAAACTTTTTTGAGCACCTTCTCAATGTAGTGAGACTAACATTAGGTAATTCCATTCAGGGTTCTTGCAATCTTCACCCCTAAAATTATATCTGCCTCTCCCACGTCCTTCATCTCGAACTTGAATGATAGAAAATCCTTAGTAGCATCTATAACCTCTATGCTTCTGCTAAAGATTAGCATATCATCAACGCACAAACATATGATCACATATTCTGCCCCAACCATCTTCGAGTACACACAAGAGTCCTAAGTGTTCACTATATATCCATAACGGATCATGGTAGAGTTAAACTTTTCATACCATTGAAAATAGCCTGTTTCAGTCCATAGAGGGACTTCACAAGTCGACATATCTTGTCTTCTTGTCCTAGAACAACAAATCCTTCAAATTGAGTCACGTAAATCACCTAATTCAGATCTCCATTAAGAAATGCAGTCTTAAGATCTATCTGATGAATAAACAAATTATTCAGAGAAGCTAATGTAATCAAAACTTTAATCGTCCCAACCTTCATCACAGAAGAAGTAGTGTAAAAAAAGACAATCCCTTCCTTCTAGGTGAATCCTCTCATTACAAGTCTTGCCTTGAATCGTTCAATAGATCCATCAAGTCTCATTTTTTTCTTGAAGATCTATTTGCAGGTGATCGACTTACATCCTCTGGGTAGGTCCACTAGTTTCCATCTCCCATTGTCAATCAAAGAGTCAAACTTACTCTTAATTGCCTCCTTCCAGAAGCTAGCATTAACTGACTAAATTGGTTTTGCTTAGGTCTGAGATCATCAACTATCATATAAGCACAGTTGATCCATGTTTGATGTGTTGGAGGTTTCAACTTCAGTCAGGTACGATTTTCCTCTTACTTTTTCTTATCTCGTCGGCATGTGGTGCCTGACTCAAGGCTACTGCCGACTAACTCAGTTCTTCAGTGATACTTTCAGCAGAAGACTCATGCATGTCACCTTTCCTATTGGGAAAAATGCCCTAGAAGAACTCAGCATCCCTTGATTTTGAAATATGGCAATTGCTCAGCACCATGAATATGTAGGCAGTACTATTTCCTTTATGACCAGTAAACGTGCCATCATACATCTTCGGACCCATAGTGGTCTTCCTAATATTAGGAATTCCCACTTTCGCCAAACATCCTCAAACACAAAAATAACTCAAATTAGGTGCATAACACTTTCAGAGTTCATATGAAGTCTTGTACAACTTCTTATAAGGCATAAATAAGTATGTGGCAGGACTTAGCCTATGTTTGTAAGTTTTGCTGAAAAGTAGCTTTTGACATTTCAATCGTAGAAGTCTTTTTTACACTGTTTGCAATTTTGGCTTTTGGCGGTGGACTGACGGTGGAAAAGCCTCCAAAAGCCCAAAAGCCAAAAGCTCCCTTGGATTAGCTTCTCGGAGGCTTAAGGTGGTAGTAATTTTGTTATTATTTAAAAATTCATTTTTAAGATAATTTTGTCTATATACAAATCGATAATACCAAAATACCCAAAAATTTTCCGTATTATATCCAGTTTGTCACACTATTTTTTTTAAACTTTTGACACAGTAAAGTCCCCACTGCAAACACTTTATAACTTTTTTATAAAAACACATTTTTTTTAAAAGCCCTCCTCAAAAACCAAAAGCAGCTTTTCAGTAGAACTTACAAACATAGCTTTAATCGTGTATAATCAAGTTATATTCATCATGTCATCGGGAGTCTTATTTTTTCTCTCAGCTATATCATTTTGTTGAGGTGTGTGAGGAGCACTTACTCATGTATAATCCCATTCTTCTCACGAAATTCTTTCAATGGTATAGAACTATATTCACCTCTTCTATCAGACCTTAATCTTTTAATCTTTCGATCTAACTTATTTTTTACTTCGGCCTTCTACTTCATAAAAGCATCCCCAACTTCATCTTTATATTTCAACAAAATAATGATGACCATTTCTACTCTTTGTGCTCTTGAAATCTGCGAGATCAGGGTGTATTAGCCTTAGGAGTCCGATTTGACTTCCAATGACTATCTTAAAGGGATTCTTGGGTGCTTAGCTTCAACACGAATGCCATATTTCGAAAACCCAATTGTATCTACTGAGGGTCAGTATTCGAGAAAGCGCTGGGTAGCCATGGGGCATTTTTGGGCCGCCCAATGCCTAGTCCGCCTAGGTAGTGCCGAGTCGCGTGGGCAAAATTATTTTTAAAAAAATGACTTTTGAGAGTGTGATCGCCTAAGCGGCCTAGGCGACCATACTCTAGAGCGCCACTGAGGGCATCAAAGACTTGTTCCTTAGTCTCATCATGAAACCCACATTCATGTGTCCTAGTCTTAGTCTTCCATGCCAAAGATCAATAGACTCATCCACATAAATACAAGTATATGTTTCATTTGATTCATCCGAAGATACATTCAGAACAAAGATCTCTGACAACAATATCCCTTTCATATGAAGGTTTCACTACAAATGAGCACTAGCTTATCAGCTTCAATCAATTGCTTAACTTCAGCCTTGATGAGGAGACCACCAGAAACTATGTGCGGTGCAGGGACAGAACATACAAAACATCACTAAGAGTCAGGGTCTTCCGAGAAGTAAGCTTTAAAAACACTTTTCCCTTTCCTATGACACCAGACGTGCTATATTTTTCCATGTATCATTGTTGATCTTGTGTTGCTTCTTCAAACTCGTGGAAGAGCTCTTTGTTGGTGCATAACTGTTTGTTTGCTTCAGTATCCACAATCCAATCAACTTTGTTCTCAATCAGGTTGACTTCACTTATCATCGCTACAGTCATATCATCGCCATCCTCATCTTGGTCATCCTCTTCATTCAGATTGGCTTGAAGTCCAGGTCCATGAATTCCCTTCTTTGCCAAGTGTTTGCACTTTGGACATTGGTATGACTTTTGATCAGGGGCGTTGCAGAGGAAGCAGATCAACTTGGTTGTCGATGGCTGGACCCTTGGCAATTTCCGTTATCCTGGTCATGGCTTGGTGTGGGGACAATCATTCGGCTATTTTGCTCAAACTTTCGATTTGATTTAGGGACATTCTGTTTCAATGAGATGAGTGTTAGGGTAATCAATAATGTTGGAATGATGCTTATCTTTCATATGGTTTGCTTCTTCTGTTCACATATGATTAATGAGTTCTTGTTGAGTTAAATCCCTTTTCTTGTGCTTGAGATGATTTCTATAGTCAGCCCAGGATGGTGGAAAACGTTCAAGCAAGACATTGGCCTCGAACACTTCACAAATTTTCATTCCTTCATTGATGACATCAGTGCACAAGTTCTCATAGGTGTGCACTTGCTCCATGATTGGCTTATCCTCCTCCATCCTGTATGCGACCCACTTTTTGATGATGTATTTCTTTTTCCCTGCATCGTTAGCACCATTTCTTCTCGAGGACATCCCAAATTGCTTTTGTAGGTTTGAACACCACGAACAAATCGAATACATTTTTGACACATGTGGTTGAGGAGATGTCCATGAAGAGTTTTGTTGTTCTTATCATGTTTCTTGGTGGCCTCAAAAATAGATTAACGTTTTGATGTCTCGGTTACATTCAGGGGACCAGTACCAGTTAGAGGTGGTAAATCATGCATATTTTCGAGCAATACGTAATCGACATCTAGAGCCTCAAAAAATATTAATACCTTCTGAGACCAACATTTGAAATCGTTTCCATCAAGATGTTCTAACTTTGACAAATCAGGAACATATCAAAAGGTAGATGACATGATAATTTGTAGTAGGATAGATCACTTTCAAATTATTGGTAAAATACAACAAATTATAGAATGCGAGAACTTATCGATTTTCCCGATTCAAGTTGTGTCGTGGACACGCACACTATCTTGAAAACAATTTCGACACAATCATAGTGCTAATCGTCAATTCGCCGTTCATTTCCAAAGGTTACCACAGCCACCTCACGATCAGAGGTTGGAGAGAGACATATGTCCCTTGCTCGAAGAGAAGAGAAGAAAATATTGTGGATTGCTAATTACAAGTGTATTTTCGAACTCAACATGAGATCATATTTATAGATATGATTTGGAGAGTTTGTATCATACTATAACTCAAACTGATTGTGGTCTCCCATGTTCAATACACGTCTATCACGTTTTCAAACGATGTTTCGATAATTATCCACAATCCATTTTCTTCTTCTTCAAGCAAAGGAATCACCCCAGAAACAGAAAAATTATATTTAAATTATAATTTCCATGGGCCAAACCGATAATGGGCTTTTGAGGAAAGGGTTGGCCTAGGCAACCATATACATCTGACCTGCCCAACCAGGCGCACGTGTGGCTTGTCCCTTTCTCACTCCAACTCAACATAACCCACTAATGGGTAAATATATTTAAACCCTACCTTTCTACCTCTCAAACCGATGCGGACAAATGAGTCTTCCTTTTTCCTTTTCCGAAGGCTCCAACATATCTATGATCTCCTGCTTTTTGCTTTTGCCTCTTAGTTGTCTTACATTAAAACTTGAGATTCTCATCATAACAGGTGGTATATGATTCTTGAGAAGGGGCAATCTTAGGTGTTGACAGCCCTTCTATCCCTTACTTCCAAATTCTATTTAGTAGTTAGATTAATGGGTTCTGTGAATATCCCTATGTCTCTTGCAATCTTCACGATTTATGTGGCTTCTGCCAAGAGTTCATCTTTCGAGTCTTGTTAATCCTGCTGGTCCAGAATGAGATCGGTTGCATTTTGCACCTCTGAGTCAATATCATCGGCAATTATATTTCTAACACATCTGCAATTATATTGTATACACTTTATTGACACCATTCATTGACATTGTGATGTGCCAACCATCACAACCACATGTTATATTATTTTTTTTTTTTAATTGTGGTTGCGATTGTTGGCACATCACAATGTCAAGCAATAGTATCAAAAAAGTGGGGTAATCTTCCTATCCCAGCCCTTGCATGCCCAGCAAATTACTTATATCCCGAGCAATGCTACCGGATTTCAGATCCTACGGCTGCTATGAAACAACATTTTCCAACTAGCTATTAAATATTCATTAAATCAAAATTCAGAATTTTCAATCACCATCTCCAACACGCCAAATTCAAATAACAGATTTCTCCAAATCTGGCAAATACGCGAACCATCGTGGAGCTCGTATACTTGTGTGAGATGAACCGTCGTCACAAATTATCTCACAAATTTCTTCAAGTTATCATCTTGATTTTTGGGAGGAAGAGATTTTGATGTCTTTCAAATTGGATTTGTCAGAGTTGGCAAGTTATCGTCTTGGTTTTTGGGAGGAAGAGATTTTGATGTCTTTCAAACTAGATTGGTCAGAGTTGGGAAGAAAGGCATGAGTCACGGATGAGGAAACCATATTCTGTGGGGTTGGTGATGCTTTCACGGCGAAGGATGAAAGTGTGGGTCATGGGTGTTGTTTTCTTTTTGTGTAATGGAATGGGGTGTTTTCTTGATGAAATAATAGTTAGATTCTCATCTGTTGCCTTGAGATCGGGCGGCTAAACTAGGAGCTGGGAAAATAAGGCTATTGTTGGGATATAGGTATTAAGTATAGGAAGCTCACCCTAAAAAAAAGTGTATATAAATAACATTTTTTAATATACTGCATCCAAAATGGTATGATTGGGTCTGGTGTAATTTTCTATATTGCTTTGGACTTTGGCCATACCTTCCTCATCGAGTTTTTAAGGTCCACTTGGGCATATGCCATGATTTTTTCCAAATATTTCCGCGCTTCATTTTTTATTTTTTCATCTTTTGTTTTTAACTGGACTGGACCCAATTCCATATCTATCCAGATATTCATCAAATCATCCGCCACTATCCATCTAGCGGGCTGAACCCTGACCATCGACATTGCCATTTGAGACTTGTTCATTCCCATCGCGATATCATCCCAAGGACGGACTATTCTTATTCTATGGGCGGGCCCGGGCTATTGTCGGGCCAATTCTGGATCCGCCCCCAAATTTTTTTTAGCCCAAAGTAATTATGGCCGAGCCCAAGCATAAAATGCAAACTGCAGTCTGCAACAGCCCGCAGCCAGAAGGCATAGCGTAGAGTCGTAGATGGTCCGCTCCTTGCCACAAGCACAGGCCGCAGCTGCACAGCACAGGCCACAGCACAGCTAGATTAGAGGACAGAGTCACCGGACTCAGAACCAAGCTTCGTTCGTATTAGGTTTCATTCAGGAAATTTATCCTTGCAATTGCTGGGGAAGCAGGCTTCGTTCGATTTTTTTTGTAAGGTATTCGTTCGATTCTGTTGAAAGGTATTCGTTTGATTCTGCAGAAAGATGGGAGAGGGCCTAACTTAGATGAAAGGTATTTGTCTCTCTCTCAATTCTTTGTACATAATCGGCTTCAATTGATTTTGTTGATATTTGTAAGCTATGTGTAGACGACTGTGTTGATGTTTAGACACGGTTGGGTTGCTTAGTTACGGTGTGACTTCATGTTCTTACTTGTAGATGACTATGTTACTTAGTTATGTGTAGATTTTTGATATTTTTAAGTATTCTGTTGTTGTTCATGTTCTTATGCAGTTTTTCACGTTTTTATCCCTTTCTTTATGACAATCTCTATTTCTTTATCCCTTTCTTGATGTAATTAGTGTTCTGCCTTCTCAGATCATCAAATATTGGAGTATTTATATGTTTAAAGTGTTGTAACGTGCACAAAAACCTTGGTTCGCATAGATCAAAGGGATGAAAAGGGACACATTGCCGCAGCATCAACATGGAGACTCGAGGCAGACACGGATCTGGAGGCTGGGGTTGAAGTTTATCACAAATCTATTGCTGCTCACCATACATTTCTCTCTCAACAGGTCACTTTGGAAACCAGCTGCAACAACATAACTGGCTTCCTAACCAAAGTCAATTCTAGTAACTGGAGGATCAGGGATCGTATTGAGGAGCTACACCAAAACCTTGTCCAATTCCCAAACCTCAAGGTTCGAAAGTGCCAGAAAAGTGAAAATGGTCTGGCAATCGCTCGAGCAAAATGGGGAAGCAGATACGGTACTTCCAACATCTCTCACTCATCACTACCAGCTTATATACTTGTGATTGCAAACAGGGAGTTAGCCTGCTCATCTCAGCATGTTGGAGAAAGAGGAATTTCTTAAGAATAGGAACAGGCACTTAGTTAGACACCCACATCGGGATGCACACACTCACAAGTTCTTTGTAAAAAGAGGTACTGTACTCTTTTTCCTTCTCCAGATTTCCCTCCAACTCCACAGGTTTGCCAGGGAAGGTTTTGAGGAGGCGGGACGATTTATCCTCTTTTTTTAACGGGGTCCGGATGGGTAGGAGTTACTCAATGTTAGTACGTATAGGACCTAGGCTCCAAAAGGGTAGCTTTTTTATCTAGGTTTTTAACCTACACGTAGGCCATGACAGGAAGGTTCATTATCAAGCCCAACAGAAGTTCTTTAAACCAGCAAGGGAGTATTTTACTTGCTAAGGCTGAAGCTCACTCTACATCAGCAGTTTCCTTGCGGGTGATATTGAACATGAAGTTCATAGGACTATGCTAGGGTTGCTTAATCAAGAGAAGATACCAAAGTCAATACTGCTTATGACTCTTCCTAAACCTCACTTCTCAACAAATGAAGCAAACCACGTCCAGAAGAACGTTTAGACGGATAGGACTATATGAATAGGCAGTTACTAAAACGCTGTAGTCAAATTTCTTCATAAATGAATTTACTTTTTTGGGGTAAAAAAAATTGATCAAAGGTAATATTCTGGAAATCTTTTGCTCAGGGATATATTCTCTTCCTGTGAAAGCTTCATCATCTTCCATCATTTCAGGTTTTGTCTGTGACATTAGATGACTGGCCTGATGAAGAAATTGATGCTATGAGTGGGGTTGGTGGAAATGTCTCAGCAAATTCTATCTATGAAGCTTATCCTTCGGAAGGGCTGTCAAAACCAAGGCCAAATGCGACGCACGAAGTGGGTGGTAAATTTATGAAGTGAACACAAACAGACTTCCTTCCTACACCTTTGGTTTCCTACTTGCTATTTTCCATTTTGTCTCCAAACAATTCCAGATTCCTTACTCGACCAACTTTAAGACTTTTTAGAGCCATTTTTGATAGTATTT
This sequence comes from Pinguicula primuliflora, assembly GCA_025802335.1. Lineage (NCBI taxonomy): Eukaryota > Viridiplantae > Streptophyta > Magnoliopsida > Lamiales > Lentibulariaceae > Pinguicula > Pinguicula primuliflora. The sequence continues at coordinate 22,785 of JAOYMZ010090766.1, forward strand.
AATAGTATTTTTAATATTTTATTATTTATTAAAATAATTTTTTTTAAAAATTGGGCCCCTAAATTTTTGGAGATTTAGCCCCTCATTATGGAGGCAAGTTCTGCCCATGTAATCATACTGCAATAAAATAGAGGTTGCTTTGTTGAGATTGATAATTTTCTCCATTCGTTAACGTGCCCGTTGTGTCAAATTGAACACGAATCTGCTGTCCACCTGATGATTCACTGTCCGATCTCAGCTCAAATTTGGTCGCGATCTTTCACCTGGCTTCAAATCCCGTCTCATCTTCCGGGAGATTTGAGCGATTTCGTCAATCAACAGCAAGTAAACCTCTTGCCCCCCAAAGTTCGAAGAATTTGGCCGCTGGTTTGACAATCAGTCTTCTGGTCAATATGGAGACTCAGGAACTCTGTAGTTTTCCGTCAATATATTCTGTGTTTGGAGAAGGAGATGGAGCAATTGCAAATAAGGCTTTGGCTATCTCTCAGAGTACATGGTAAAATGGGCATGCATTATGGGCTAGGAAATTGGATTAGAGAGCCTATGGCATGTATAGGCTGATAAAGTGTGTGAGCCCAAAGGGTCTCAACCAAATGTAAATATGTACATAAAACAAAATCAATAAAACAAATACCTTACTTACCAAAAACAAAATTCTCCAATCGATAAACTTTCGTCATGTTTTCATTTATGACATGTTTTCATTTATGACACTTATCTCGGGAATTCAATATTGTCCTTCTTCCATTCATTGAATTTCTAGAGTTTTGGGATGATGTCGTATTTTGAGGGAAGAAAATAATATTGTCGTTACCAACCGAGCCAATATTTTGGTGAGGTATTTTCGGCGAAGTAATCACTGGCAAGCTAGAAGGCTGAAACGTGAGGTACTTATCTGTTGGTGGAGGTTTGATATTAATACCGCATGTTCTTTCAAGTATTCCTATATACTAGTTTTTTACTCTATTGTTTAGCAAGTCTATCATTCGCAGTTTGGAAAATTTTTTTTGCTAGTTTCTTCTTGGGCTCAGATATGTTTTCCACTCAACGAAGGGGGATTAGGCATTCGTCGCCTATCAGACATATGTTTAGCAGCAAGTATGTAACTGTGGTGGTAACTTAGACAAGGCAACTCTTTATGGACAAAATATATGGAGAAAAGGTATGGGGGGATACGAAATATTTGCACTGCTTAAGCCACTGTCAGGAGCTCTCATGTTTGGCAGAGATTGGTTTCTATCCGTCATATTATGCTGGAAAATTCTTATTGGTCTATTGGTGATGGCTCTAGGATCAATTTGTGGAGGGATAAATGGACAGTTTCTGGAGTTCTAAGCCCATACAAACTAGCTGTAGTGAGTGAATGTCTCGTTTCAGACGTATGATGTGGATTATATGGAATGTCACAATCCTACCAAATTTACATTTATAATACCAAGACAACTCTAGACTCGTACAGAGAGTAAAGAAGTCTCAGGTTGACTCTCGAAGGATTTGGGGTGGGAATTAATGCACTAGTAAATATTTAAATATCGAACTATATTATTGTAAACACACTAAAATTGTTGAGAGTTGTTCTTAATTTTAATTAAAAAAAATAGCAACTAAAGCAATTAAATCTAAATGTAGATAGTAGGGGATAAATATGGTTATAGGGCACTAACCCATCCCTTGAATGCTAATCTAAACATGCTTTTAATCTAATTTAGTTTTCAATAGAATGGTGAGTCTAATTGCTAGCTTCTAATCACTTGAACAATTAAATCTAGCCAACTAAGTAGCAAATAATTAGTGTAGGAAAAACCCAATTAAATCCTCA
>JAOYMZ010090767.1:0-10807 GCA_025802335.1 Pinguicula primuliflora
TACAAAAAATGCAGTTCCAAGGTTCTTGATTTCTACATTTACTTCAGATTCAGAGAAGGGGAAGTTCAAAATTAACATTGAAGCAATCAATTTTTTCTCAATTTGATGCGGAAACCGAAGTGAAAATAATTGACCAACAAACCAAATACGCTCAAAAACCCGACTGAATCTTAATAGCCGCCGACACCCGCTGCCATTCGCTGCTGGTATATGCTGCCACATTCTGCAGTAGGTAGGGTAGGGTACATCTTTTCGGCCGGTGGAGATGAATTGCAGATGCCGATTTGAAGGAATGCGAATTGCAGATGCTAATGTTAGGATGTGAGGGGTAATACAGTAATTTACTTTAAAGGATAACTCAAGGAGTCTGTTAACCCTTCTTTCAGGAGGGACAAAATTTTGAGAGTAGACCCACGATTGTCCCTGCCCGGACCGTAAACCCCAGGCAGAACATTTTTAAAAAGTCGGCTAGCAAACGGGATGTTAACAGTGTTAACCCTGAAATCCCCCAACAAACCCTGCCAATCCCAGACACCAAACTGAGCCTGAAAGGTTTACCGGGCGACTCCCCCAGGATAGAAGGTTGTGGTAACCATTTCTGCACCATATCCATGACAGTGTTTAGTTGGGTTTGTGTACTTTACTGAAAATTTTGGAACATCATCATACTTCTCTTCAACTCTTCAATAGTCATAATTAGTTGTTTTTTTAACTCTTTGACTGTTTCCTCCAGGTTTGGTGACGCTCCTTCCAGTTTAACTTCTTAACCAGAAGAAGCGCCCACCTGTTTCTTACCTGTGCTTTTATCAGCAACACTTTCTGAATATGAAGGCTTGCTTACCGGATCCACCATTGTTGCTGATTTCTGGCTTTGTGTGTGAGCTATTGTGTCGTTTGGGGTAGGATCTAGTTACACAGCTCCAATACCACTATCCTAACACTCAGATTTTGAAGAGGTTTTATGAGGGAGAGTAAATGAAAAATGAGAGTAAGGGTTGAAGAAGGTTCGAGATCAGAAAGAGATAGAGAAGAGTAGGTGGAAAAACGTGTAATTTTCATTAGTTTTCAAAATACACCTTACAACTCAATATATACATACTCATAGTTTTTTTCCCACTTTTGTTTAACACTTCTTACTCTCGTCAAAACATGACTTATCACACAAAAGACTTAGTCAAAAGATCGATTGTCTCCTTCCTTCTTCTTCACTTGTCATTTCTTCGTTACGGGTTAAGTTTAAGCATCCATCTCCTCGAGGTGTGGAGCGTCCAGCTTCCTTCTTTCTGATTGTCGTCCGATCTTTCCCCAATCCCTGAGCACATTCCACTGTTCAAAATTCGGGGTTATGACAGAGAGGTTGGCGATTCTTTCTCTCTTGATCTAAGAGTTCAACAGGGATACCATATTATTCCCTACATCTTTATCTAATGTATGGAACATTTATCGCATGCCATAGTGTAGCAAGGGGTCACTGAAAACCTCTTACTTTTGATTCTCTCACTCTGAAATTTCAACATTTGATGTTTGCATATGAACTTATGCTCTTCGCCATGGCAAATTATGCGCACGATTCAATAATAAATCAAGTACGATCGCTCTCCCCCTTATCGGGACAATTGATTAACCCTTAAAAATCTTGCATCCTTTTTTATCCAAATATTTTAGTTACAGCAATTGTCGAAGTAAGAATTATCCTCAGTATCCCTTCTGTTCCAGATAGAGGCCTTTATCTTGGTAGGTAAAGGACATGAGCGAACAATAAGTATATTGGGAGGGGGAGAAGATCCGTTAATCCAAATCTCCAGGGGCTTGTTTGTACAAGGTGACAGATCATAACATTGCACGTTTTTGCAAAGTTGACATATGACTTAGTATCTATGGAAGACAAACTTTGGAAACACGTGTTCTTCGCCATATAGGAGCTCCATGTGCAAAGGGAATTCCCCAACTTTATGGGTTTTCGTGCTTTGAAGCAACTTTCATAAGATCTAGAGTTTCATTACCGCAAGCATCAAATGGAATATATGGAAGAGGGGCTCTTCTCGCTTTTGGTTGGACATTAGATATATGGCTAGACTTGGATGAACCACATATTTTGCAGGCATTGTTCCATATTCCTGTTTTGGATTTGCATAAGTTAACATGTGATTTTGTGAGTTTATCTTTATCAGGTGATTGGGACTCACCATATCTGAAGTCTGTTCTCCTGTGCCACATATTGATGGAGATTTGTACCATCCTGCCACCATCACAAAGTCGGAGTCTAGTCCAACCCATATGGAGATGACAACAGTTTGAGAAGTTCACTTTATGCTCATCTTTTTTAATTAAAACCCACCTCACGGGGGTTACGTGTTAATTGATAAAATTACGCTACTAATGAGCCTGTAATATTCGTACAAAAAATAAATGAGAATGAAGCAAAAGTACACAGGCCACACACACATTTTTTGCAAGTGTTCTATACATAACAGATCAACCTAACATAGGAACTATGCATTGTTTTGGAAGTTGATTTCCACCTGCAAAGACATTTGATCAATTTAATTCAAAACTGCATACCTGCTTTATGAGAACTCGGCAAGAATGTGTTGCTGCTGTAATGATATATTGCTCTGTCTCGATCGCTTCGCCTAATTTGTACTTGTTGGAACAACGCTGTTGAAGAGTTTTTATTTGTCGCTCTGTAGTAATCGGGAAGTAGAGGCAGGAAGATTTGCTGACGAGAAAGTGCTTTCTCCATTAACTGCGCCCCATTCGGCTAGATCCAATGCCAGTCTGTTTGCTACCAACCTACATAAAGATGGGATAGAAATACTATGGTCTTGCGTTAATCTACCTATTTCACTTACGTGTTCTTTGACCGACCAGTGACTCCGAGATGGATTGTGATGTCTGGGATAGTTGTTGGCATGGATGTTTCTATTTGATGACCAGAGACCCTGCCTAAGGGCAAGATTTACTAGGTATGTTTGGTTTGATGTGACCTCATATGACTTGCTTCGTATATTAGAGCTTTAATCAATGCATCCACTCCTGTTGTTTGGATTGATGAACTACTTAGTTTCCAAGATTGGGTTGGGATACATAGGCCTTCACGGTTTCGTATGATAATACTTCCCCCTGCAATCCCTGTTGTTTCACAATATATGGGTCCCACATTCATTTTGAAAGTGCAATCCAGTGGAGGACTCCATCCTTTGTGTGTATGCGATGATCTCGCAGTAGGGAGAAGATGAATGCCCATTCCTTGGAGGATCTGTGTTTCTCTCTGGGATCAGGGATGCTGCAATTTGGTTAGTTTTGCTATTTCAATCTGTTGTTCCCCCACAACTCGTATTGCCTGCGGGATGCAGCAAGGCTTCCATTCAAAAGGTGTTTGTGCAGCGTTGCTTCCAGATCTCCCATATCATCAAATTTGGATGGATCTTGCATACATATTTCATTGCATAACTTCCTTGCTAGGATCTCCAGCGCACAGGTCTTGAGGCAGGAGAGATGTTGGCCATATGGATTTGCAGAATTCCTTCATAGTGTGAATATACTCAGCTTATTCCACCTAAATTCGTAATACTACTTTCAATCCCTCATCAAAAAATAGGATTCACATTGGAAACTGAAAGTTCCATAAATCCTTTCTATTTCTACGAAAGAGTATATTGAACCTACTCTGGATGAATCACAACAGGTTCGCTGTAAAATCTGGCCAAATACTTACTGTTTTTTAATGAGATATAAGATCTGACCCTACATGTCTTGCAGGACGATAGCCATGGTTGCCAAATTTCCCGTACCTAATATATAGAAATAAATTAATCCGGGGTTGGCTAGTGGTGGAAGCGTAGAACTTAAGTCTCCAAAGAGGGATGAGGTCTCAGGTTCAATCCCCACTGGGTGCAAACAATTTTTTGGGGCCACGACCGCGGGCCAAAGGCCCGAGTCTTACCCGGTCTATGTGGAGGGGTCGCTTTGCATGGATCCCATGGATTAGTCGGGCAAAAAATGATTACGGATACTATGGTTATCCAAAAAAATATAGAGAAATAAATTTATTAATTTCTTATATGAATTTTTGAAATTTTCATCGAAATCTTGAAGCAAAGCCCAACAACGAAACAATGTTGAGTTTTGCCACATGGATAAGGGGCGTGCTCACCTCTCCAAGTGGAATCATCATGGGGTATCTAGACATACATCCAACTAACTCATGATTGGCAAATTCTACTGTTAAAAGTCGTCTTAGACTCACAAGATGCTATCTCTCCTCACGGCGCCACAAGATCACTTGACAGGAGGTTAAGTTTGTTAGCAAATATTATGGAGACCTGCTCAAACTTGCAAAGTATCTTTTGGCTTTTCCTCCCCATGGAGAAATGTCCAAAGTATCTTGCAAAGAATGAGTTTGAAACATCTGGATAACGAGAAATGTATAGCTAAAAGTTCAACTTAAACTTGCTACCACCCATCATCAAAATTGACTGTACTATTTGAAAGGCTACGCATAGAAGATCAAAATCTTCATGTTCTGATGCGGTTCTGACGACTTCATCGCCAGGAATTTCTAAAACCCTTTCTCCTTGGGTTAAATATTCCTTAATAGGGTTTTAGAAATTCATGGGATTTTCGATCTCTTACGCATGAGTTGTCTAATGGTGTAACCAATTTTGACGACAAGTGATGACAAGTATGAATTGTATTTTTAGTTGTACATATAAGGCAGTACACCTCAACATTACTCTCTGGATAACTATTAACTATGTCGTCTATATTTATTTCCATTACATGTCTCCATGATGTAGACTGAGACTCATTAGACATTGAGTCTCTTCCACTTTTAGACCTCACTAAAAAGTCACTTATGCCAGGTATGTAAAAAAGTCTAATCTATTATAAAATATATTGTAAATGTTCTTTGATTTTCCATTACCCCATGAACTCTATGTCTTTTGGCTTTTCATTATTCCATAAATTTTATATTCAATATGCATTTGTGTAGAGTTTTAATGTGACCTTACATCTTTTGTATGAACCTTATAAATAGAGACTAATGTATTGTTGTAAGTGAGAACACTTGAGAAAGGAATGAAATCTCTTTTTGTGGTCTTTATACATTTCTTGTGTTCTTCACATATTATTACATTGTTCTACTTACTTTACAACACGTTATCAGCTCGAACAAAGCTTTGCCGATTTGAGCTTTATATCATTTACTAGAAGACAAAGTCCATCAATGGAGAATGATCCTATCGCGATGGGATGATGGGATTGATTAAAGGATTTGTTCTTTCTTACTATTTCATATTATCATTTTCAGTATTCTTGTTCTAATTAGTTTATTTTCATTCTATTGCTCAAAAGTAGGAACCAAGAACAAAGTCGAGACAACGGGCACAGTTGTTAACTAATTCTCGTTAAGTTTTTTTGTTTCATAGTTTTTGAACAATGACATATGCAAAGTTCAACTCAAATTGCTATCATGTATTATGGAATTTCGACAAATAATATAAAAGATGCAAATGTTCATTAGAATCATGAGATCTCTCCCGAAGAAGAGACTATTATTTTATCATGATTGATTATATTATCTAGTAATCAACAAATGAATTTTTAAGTGGATGAGCATTTTTTCACTTTATGTGTATATGTCTCAAATATGATTGATAATCATCATATGATCACATGAAAAATTTAACGGATTGAAGAATATTTCCCTTTAATCACTATCCCGAAGATAGACAAAGAGCTTATATTTTTGTTGAATGATTACATGGTCTCTAAGAAATTAAAAAAGCACACTATAGTATAATTCTTGCTTATGAGGATCACATGAAATTTTGATGATCAAAGTTTAGTAGTGTGGAATGAGATTGTTCCTACAAAAGTAGACATGAATAATTTATTTTAATGCATAAGTCCTGAATAAGAAAACATAAATGCTGCAAATTATCTTTATTTGCAAAGAGAATTTTATTTTTATTATATTCATATTTATATTTATATGAAATTTATGAAAATTTGGGATGAAATTCATCATGCACATTAGGATTGCACATCATGATTGAAATTGTTGATGGAAAATCACTTGGGAAGATTGTAAATGATATTAAATTTTGATGGATATGTATTAATGATTGATTCATCCATAATGAAATAAAATTAATTTTTTTTGAACAAGCATTCAATATGCAAAAAGCATATTTGATCATGAATTGTTTGATAAATCATGACATGCTGTATTTTGATATGACTAAATGAAGAAAAGGCGTTATGAATTTTACATTCATCTTAGTGTTACGGGTCCCAAAAAGACCATAAAGACACACAAATCTGATCATCCATATCTATGTCAGTGTACATAACATGAAGTAAGAATATCTTATATAAGTACGCATTATGATGCGTAAGAATCTATCATCCATATGAAAACATCACAAGTGTTATATGTGAAAGTATCACATATCATATATAAATCTTAGTTGCAATCTCATGTTTGAGATATTGTTTGATATAAATCTAGTAGCAAGATTAATTACTCTTAGAGTTATCAGAATTGATCTATCAAGTTTTCATTGAAAATAAAATGAGAAAGATATAATGCCTTAGAAAAGATTTTTAATACTCTTGAAGAGGTTAATCTGCATAAATATATGTTATTATAATTATTATTGTTGTTATTATTATTATTTCTTTTGACTTTATGCATAAGTGATGATTAAATATATTACATAATTCTCGAAATATGATGATGCATAGCATCAGGGTGTTATTGCATATTTTATATTGAATAATAAAAAACATAATCACTCTAAGTTAGTAACTACAATGTGATATTTAATGAGAAAATCAATTTCTCACTTGAAGTGGGAAAGGCTTGCGCACATATCTTGAATAATGTTAAATAAATAAGACTGCATAAGAGTCAATACTTTGCTAATGAAATGGACTAACTCTTAGAGGATGCATTACTATAAAAGTCTCAAAGTCCTTATGAGTTTTATGATATTTATCTAAACATATATAGTATTGAAACTAAACAATATATGGAATAGATTTTCATTATCTTATATATTGCATTCATGTGGGCTTCTACTTAAAAAAGAAAATTTTTAGCTTAGCCAAAATGGATTTTCACATGTGGCTTGAAATATGAAGTAAACCAATACCAAATGGATTTATACATCATATGTATATATATGATTTGAAGGTGATTAAAATATCACGATGTGGACCATTTAGGTACTTTATTAGTCAACCGATGCATTGAGTAAATGTACCCATGTATTTTTCTCGTAATTGGTGTTACTAGGATAACTAAGCCATTTGCGAGTATAGTTCGGGATTGTGGTAGAAACATTAATGAATGATTGAGGGATTGTAGGAGATTGTGGTCGAAACATTAAGAAACAGATTTCCGAACAACAAGAAACAAATTCAGAGGTGGGAGATTGTGGTCGAAAATGATTTGGGAGAAAGGGGTCTTTGTCTGCATTTGTTTCCCGAAATTTAGGGCACATTCTCTCTAATGAATTATTTAATCTCAACCATTAGGTGGCGAAATCCAACGGTTGAAATAGGAGTTGGGTACACAAGAAATTACTGGGGTTGTAGGTTCTGGGTATACGAAGATTACTCACGGTAATAATAGTGTGCATCATGCCAATAAATTATCATAAATTCTCTCATATACAAATGGTTCGAGGTCAAGAACCAAATATCCATCTATTTTTGAATGTGTGATTGATTTACTAATTGCTCCACCACAATTGGATAAAGATGAATTCTGAAAAAATATTGAGGATATGTTGGGGATGAATCTCCATCTACAACGAAATATTTAAGGTTTTTGATTGGAGATCAATTTACGACAATGTCTATCAATGGTCATTTTATAGGGAATGTTCCCAACATCGGGGGGAGAAAATAAGCAACTGGAGATAAAAATTTCTTGAGATCAATTATCATCGAGTAACATGGGATATTCGTACATATAAGTTCTTATGATAATTCATTTACAAAAGATACGAATAAATTGTCAGACGCATTTACTGACCTAAAAGAAGTTAGTGTTTCAGTTGCTAATGCTCTTATGATAAGTAATGTCAAGAAGGACAAACTTCCATTGCTGAAGAGGCTATGACATGCTTGAAGCATGATAGACCTCTTGGCTCCAAATTTATATGTTCTTGTAAATGAGCAAATATTAAAGATGATCAAAACGAGAATAATCAAACTCTGGAAGAGTATGTATGTTGGCATGATTAATTAAGTTTCAGAAAAGTTCTATGAGAACTTCAGGCACATGAAAATAAATGAGATCTCGATTGATTATGTCACAGCAGGGAAAGAGGTGAAACCAGAAATAAGAATCATCAACGATATTCTTCATTTAATAAGCGCTAAAACCAATGGAAGAAAATGAGGATTCCTAAGCTACAAAAAAAAATGAAATTATTGTGCAATGTGAAAAGATACATGCAGAGTTGAAATCTCTGGCAAAAGGTCATTTTTATGACATGTAGTCAATAGATCAAGTGATGTATAATGGGGTAAAAGATAATTGAATGATTGTGCATAAAATAAAATTATGAGATATGGAACACGGCTTGTTGCACAAATTTCATCCAAAAACCCGATATAAATTTGAAGGAATTGGTGGATGCAATAACATTTGTTATAAGTCTGGCAGCAAAGTTTATATGCGTTTAAATTAGAAAAAATATTATGAAATATTGTGAGTTACCTAAAATAGAAAAATAAAATTTTCTTGTTTGCTAAATAAATCCTCATATGGATTAAAATAATGTGATCGTGTGATAGTATTGATGGGATGCATTCCATTTAGAGATGGCTGTATACAAATATTATATGCATCTATGTTTTAGATCTGGATCTAAATACATTATCATTATTGTTTGGATATTGATGATACTCCTGAAGAGTAAACAAATGCCGTAATTTCCTTTAAAGAATGTTTCAAATAAAAGACAATGACAAATCATATTTAGGTCTTTAGATGAAATATTTGACAAATAAAGTACTTGTGTCAATGAACTTATATATCGAAAGTACATAGATGCATTCATGTGCACACAACACATTTTCTTAGTGCACGCATGACATCAGTGGATATGTCGAATTATTCATTTCAGTGAAGATAATGACAAACACTTAGTTTTGAAATACAACTGTATAAGTTAGCTGATATATCTCCTGCTAACAATCTTGCCTAGTGGATTATTTATTGGTAAGATATAATTCTTCTCAATTAGAAGGTCTCAGAATGAAACGAAATATCATTTTTTGACATCTAAAGGAAATAATGTGATATAAGCTTGCATTATTGAGGAAGCATGACTTTGGTGACAAGGCTCAATTTTAAGAACAAACTTTATCAAGTCATGAGGTAAATCATGAGCATATTTGAAGGCGAGGAAGAAAATTCTCAACTACATTAGGAAAATTATTTTAGCTTATTGAGTTAATTTGACGATTTAGAAGCTATGCTTGTTTAAGTACTGCCTACTATATCATTTGAAATTTTGATCCAGTCGATCAAAATGAGGTGTGCTAAATAATGAAATTATCAGGGTGAGAAAATCCGTTATGTACTCTTTTCTTTCACTAAGATTTTTTCATTGGATTTTATTTAAGAAGGTTTTTAACGAGGCAGCATCTCCAAGGTGGATCAATAAGGTCTTTAACGAGGTATGGTACTAGCGACATTCAAGGAGAAATATTATGAAATATATTGTGAATGTCTTTTGGTTTTCCGTTACCCCTATAAACTCTATGTTTTTTAGCTTTCCATTACCCCATGGATTCTATATTCAATAAACATTTGTGTAGAGTTTTAACGTGACCTTACATCTTTTGTATGAATCGAGACTAATGTATTGTTGTAAGTGAGAACACTTGAAAAAGGAATGAAAACTCCCATTATATTTTTTCTACATTTCTTGTGTTATTTATAATAGAGTATTGCCCGTGGTTCCAGCCACGGGTACGTAAAATGACATGTGACCGAAGTCAAAATTACCCGTGCGAAAATGTAAAATGACCCGTGGCCGAAGTTAAAATTATCCGTGCGAAAACGGAAAATTCTTCGTGTACGTAAAACGTAAAATGACCCATGGCTGAAGGTAAAATTACCGGTGCGAAAACTTAAAATTACCCGTGCGAAAATAGATAAGTACGTCGAAAAAAAACTTGTCAAATATTTTCGGTAGCGAAAACGTAAAATGATCCGTGTCGGAACGTAAAATTACCTGCGCGAAAACGAATAAGTACGTCAGAACCATACGAAGTCGCATGTCATATGGAACGGAACGACAGCGCTGAGAATTATGACGAAGTCCGTTTCGATCAACGATGAGCAGATCGCCGGATAAAGTGTAAAAAAAACAATAAAAAAATTTCATACCCAAACAGGCAGCCAAAAAAAAGAAAAAAAAAAAGAAAAAAACACGGAAGCACAAAAGGACAAATAGAGCAAAGGAATTCACACGGTGTTAGGAGGGTGGGAGAAAAAAATACAATAAAGCCAACAAAAAAACATGGCGCAGATAAAAAAAAACGTGGCAGTCTATAATTGGCTCGGACAATAAATTGGTAATGAAACGGTAATGCTTAGCTATATTTATTAGTTAAGGATATTACTATAAGAAATCTTCATATGCTCAGTTCTTGTGTGCTCAATTCGTACTCAACTTTTTATAATACCATTCGTTTTAGAAATTGGTTGCACCATTGGAAAGCTTATACATTGAATTGCATATGTTTAAGTTTTGGTGATATTCCGACGACGTTA
>JAOYMZ010090778.1:0-10806 GCA_025802335.1 Pinguicula primuliflora
GGCCCCCAATAGTAGAACATGGTCATGGACCTGTCATAAACCAGAAAAAGACCAAATTGAATACAGGGTGGTGGTGGGATTGGTAATGTGAAAACTCAGCTTTTCAGAACAAATAAGGGAAAGAGTCATACCAATAAGTCCAAGATCCGGCTGCAGGACTTCTATGCAAGTATTGAAAGATAATGGCTGGGTAGAAATATAACTAACTTAAGTTATGATACCAGAACCAGATGGAGAAGCAGATAATGCATTGTCCTCATTCCTCCCCATTAAGGCCAAAACTCTGTCCCTAATATAACTAACTTAAGTTATGATATCCTGAAGTATTAATGCAATTGTGATGTACCTTCATAAATTATTTCGAACATAACAGGAATAAATATCTATTTTGATTGTTTAATAACAAGCTATATAATTTGTGTAGTCTAAATTTATCATATTCAAACCACGGACCGTAACTTTAGCAACGGGTATTATCCTAGTTTATTATAAACACATGCCCGCATTTTTTATTTCTTTTTCAAGAACCATTTTGCAATGAAGAATTTTGTTGATTTGAAACTGTGATTGTGGGCCTCCGTTGATTATTATTATCATGCACCTCACCAAAGGCAAAGTTGTAGTGGGCCAAAATTGCCTCCTTCGGCCTTCCCCTTTCGTAGAAAGTAAGGCCCAGGACGTGGTGAGCTTCAAAACCTAGAGCCGGTTTGCCGAAAAATTGGATATCGAAATTCGTTATCCTGCTCTTTTGTGTATTTTTCGGCCGTCGAAATAAAAAAAATAAGACGGGTTCTAAAATTCACACGTCGAAACGATGCCGGAACATGTCACGGATTTCGTTTTCGGTGGCTTCGCTGTCAAAACAACTAAAACTCTATTAAATAAGCATTTAAAAGGTAACAAACTTAAGTCTAATCTTAAACGGTGTGTTACGAGCAATGTTCGAGAAAGTACTGGACGCCCCCTGTACGCTGGGCGATCTGGACGGTTAATGCGGTCGCTTAAGCGGCGCAGGGCTGCAGGCAAATTCATTTTATTTTATTTGCATATATCAATAAAATATATAAATTTAAATTATTAAAAATAAAATAATACATGTATACGTAAATCGATACATGAATAATTAGCCAAATACTATTATGGGGAGTCATATGATATCAAAAACACACAAATCCGAAATTGTTTACCCCGTGTTCATGTACTATGAACTTATTATCGATGATACAAATTCAACGTTGATATAATTAGAGTCGTTTTTTGCGAATTTGGTGTTGGTCAGTGCGTGTACAAGATGGGTATGAATCATTTTTCTATAACAAATAAAAAACAATTGTCCAAAATAGATGACAATGCATAAAGATACAATGTTATAAGTTTATACAAAAAATAACACAATTCATTTAAAAAAATTTCACGCTAGTATAAGTGTTCAATATGATGGTCTCATAGGCGCCCTAAGCGACCCTGCGCGGCGGCCAGCTCAGCTCCCGAGGACCCCAGGACGGCAGCCCTGCCGCCCCTAGGCGCTCAGCCAGACCACCCCGGATAAATTCGGGATGGCCTGACATTTTGGCCTCCTAGGCGATGCCTAGATGGTTGAAATGACTGAACTCTCGAACAATGGTTACGAGGGTCAAAAGTAAAAGTTTAGGACCAGTTCCTACACTGTTTTGATGCAAAAATTCTAAAACCGATCTTACTTTTGTATTTCAGCAGCCGAAAAATGACGAAAATAGGGGGAAGCCGAAATTCTGTACAAAAATTTTGTACAGGACATCCGTGTGTGATGTGTCCACGAATGGTCATGTTCATGGAAAATCAATCCAGCCAAGCGCATCAGGTCCATATTCATTTTCATGATGAGTCGGGGCCCGCCCGACCCGACATGTGCTTGTGGGAAAATTCGGGTGGCCGATGTTAGAATTTAGAAGAAATGGGAAAGAAACTTAGCCGGCCCAACACTTGGGGTCTCGAGCCCGTGAAGAAGAAGCGAACCCGACCGTAATGCACTAGGTTCGGATTTCGTGTGTGTGAGTGCGCGTGGGGTATATACTAGGAATGTGAGTTTCATCATTAAATCCTCGAGCCCAAAGTGATAGGTTTTCCCCCACAATTCCTATTTAAACTAGTTCAACTAAGGTTTCACAACCGGTATGAGACAAATATTTCCCCTCAAGTCCGACTAGGCAACCTCTGTCAGACTTGAACGTCACACCAAAGAATTTTTAGAAGACCGGAAGCGTATATACGGGCCAGACTTTTCGGGTCATTAGACCATTATCGGCTCCGATACCATGATAGAATTCAGAAGAAATGGGAAAGAAACTGGGCCGACCCAACACTCAGGGTCTCGTGCCCGTTAAGAAGAAGCGAGCCCGATCATTTATGCTATGTTCGGGTCTCGTGTGTGTGGATGTGCGTGGGGGTAAACTTTGAGCAAGGTTCTCCCACAATTCCTATTAAACTAGTCTAATTAAAATTTCATCGGTACAGGACAAATACTTCAACACGGTGGGAGTTGCTTATTATCATGAAATAACTCACTTCTGTTCTGTAACGAGCCAAACGGATTGGAACCCACATCATTTCAAATCTACTGACAGCCCTGACATGGTTTAGTGTCCTGAAAGATTCATCACCAAGCTAAAAGACTTCTGAAACCTGCGAGTGGAGTGGCCTATTGGGTTTATTTAGCCTGGGTTTGATTTCATATCCGGACTTCAAATCAAACTTCACATGATTTAGATATGGACCCAAATATCTGAACAATGACTATAAGTTGTAATCCGCGTCCGAATTTGACTGCTAATCAATCAATCAATCTCCTTCCCTAACTTATGACTTCCCCATGCAGTCTGTAGCACTGGTTATAAGCCTCAAACTCACATCCTTCTCCTTCCATTGATCTACTACTTATATTTCATGTTTTGTTTGCATCCACCGCGACTTGACCACAATAGCCATAAGTTAGATGCTACCAGAGATGAGCGTCAATGAAGACGACAAGGAAACAATCATGGCACGTTGAGAATTCAGCAGAAGATGGTCATCACGATACAAATAGTGGTGGCGATGACATGGGCCCCCAATAGTAGTACATGGTCATCACGATACAAATAGTGGTGGTGATGACATGGGCCCCCAATAGTAGAACATGGTCATGGACCTGTCATAAACCAGAAAAAGACCAAATTGAATACAGGGTGGTGGTGGTATTGGTAATGTGAAAACTCAGCTTTTCTGAACAAATAACAAGGGACAGAGTCATACCAATAGGTCCAAGATCCTGCTGCAGGACTTCTATGCAGATAATGCATTGCCCTCATTCCTCCCCATTAAGGCCAAAACTCTGTCCCTAAACTCCAGTAGAGGACATTTATCAATTAAGCTTGACCCGTTATAAGCCTCTTTAAGGATAACAGTGCTAAACACACCTTTATTAGTCAGGTAAAAGATGCCATGATGTTTGATTAAGCAAAGCAATAGTCTAGCAGGTAACCGGCACTCGGAATGAAATGCATCCAGCTGAGAAGATGTCAGTTTTTTTTCCATAGTTAAACTGAGGAGCTCATGAAGCACCGCAACGGCACGTTTACGAGCTTTCGGATCAGATATTTCAAACCTCCTAGCATTCAAGTATGGAGAAGGAAACTCCAATTTCTGCCATCTACGAACTTCCTCAAGATAACTCGTATTTGGACGAAATCCGGCTGGAAAATTCAGGTGAAATGCAAAGGGACCTTCAAAGTTTCCATCTCGTGATACCTTCTTTGACTGCATTTGTGAGGTAGTCACCCTTTCTTCACGGGAAGTCACTGCTAGAGAAGAATCCCAGTTTTCCAAATGCAGATATTCTCTCCCATTCAACTCATCCACTCTGAAAAACTGAGGGTGCTTAAGAATCAGAGTCTTCTTGAAATCACCAGGCAATCCCAACTCATTGCCAATCAACTCGATGGTTTCCAAAGGCAGTCTACAATCGATAGACAACATCAACAACTTCCTTATGTTCCTAACCAAAATGGGTTCCATTTGTATCCTTGCATCAAATTCCAATTTCAATACATTTTTAGCTTTCTCCCTAAAAGTAACTGCCGGTGGCGACCTGTCCATTTGTCCTCCCAACACGCGAAATATGGAAGTGTATTTTTCTATGGCAGATATGTAATTCCATTTCTCCACAAACCCAACGTATTTCTCCAGGTCCCTAAGAAGAAGGCACTCCGATTTCTGGGATTGGATTACAGAAATAAGCCGTAATACCATCGATGATTTCTTCTGGAGTTCCATCACTCTGTCAAGTTCATGCACCCTATGGTATACTTTTTTCTTCGGTTTTCTACCAACTGTTGTTTTGTTCATGACTTGCATTCTTCTGTATCCCAACAACGCGTTAAAAACTCCAACTTCATCCCGCCAAGGTGGTTTATCAAGTCGCCAGACCATGCAATATCTATGCATTCCAACACTTCTCACGAGCCTTCCGTCGAGCAGCTTCAGCGCACGCCAACCAAACAACAGATTACCCTCTGCTCATACCTTTTGTCATTCTTCGAACCAAAATCGTACACCCACACAACAGAATATCAGATTTCCTGAAGAAAAGGGAGGCAATCGCAATGATTCAGAAATTCCTTACGCTCTACTAGTTTCAGAACCCCTTAGGCTTTTAGAATCTAGCGACTAGCATGTTGGTGAAATATTACTGTTTTTTCAATGTTCATTTCAGAACCCCTTCACTACCATTGCACGGTTGCTGAAATATTGGCGACGAATTATGTTCCACGGTGGAGTTGAGCTTTAGCATGGGAGGCGAAACTTAAATTTGGGTAAAAACCAGTTCTAGAAATAGTTGGTCTATCGTGGTCGGTCGGAAATGTGCGACCGCTAGCTAATCATCGCTGCCTAAGCTTATATGACGTTTGGGCAGTTTGACATTTGGCATACTAATGGATGATTTAGGGTTCAAAAATGCTAGATGGCCCTAAAATTATTGGCCATAAGCAGATTTTTTATTTTATTTTTTTGTTTATTATTTTTAGGTTTTATTTTTTAAATTTAGTTTTATAAAAAAATAGCAATATTATAGATTTTGAGTTTATACAATTTACAATTACACGTTTTTGGGATTTTATAGTATTTAGCCTATTGAGTTATAGGATAGGGTTTTAAATTTTTTCGACAGCGAAACTATCGTAATATTAATTTAAAAAAAAAATTAAAAAATAGTAAAATTTATAGGTTTTACGATTTATGAGATTTAGAGTTTATAAGATTTAGAATTTAGCATTTATAAAATAGAGTTTTAGTTTTTTTCAGTCGACGAAGTCACTGTAATATCAATTTAAAACAAAAATAGACACAAAAAATAGGTGGATATTAGTTATATTTAATAATGATACATATATTATCAAAACGTGCAAAAACTCGGGTGGTAGTGAGTTCCTGCATAAGTGCTAGAAGATTGGGAGGAACCAGGGTTCGTATCACTCGACAGACCGATTTTTTAAATTAAAAAAAATGAAAATTGCCAATTTAGGGTCGTTTGAGCATGGCCATCAGGCTGGGTAGGCGGATAGGAACCAGGGTTCGAATCCCTCGATAGACAGATTTTTTAAATTAAAAAAAAATGAAAACTGCCTATTTTGGGGTCGTTTGGGCCTGGCTATCAGGCTGGGTAGACGGATGGTTTACATATTTGGTATTATAAGGATTTGGGCTCTCACAAAATGTCAAATTTTAATGTTTTATTGAACATATATAATTATGTAAGCATACTTTTTTTGGTGGGTAATTGAACTTCTATTAAAGCCTCAAAGAAAAGTATTTACATAGTCGATCGTCTATCTAAAATTGAAAACTAATTCATCTGTACAGCTATAAAACAGTAAGTAGCCTCATAATGTAAACATTGCTGCTGGGTTGCGCATCCAATCATTCATTGTTGCGACTGGCGGCTGGAGTTTCCTGGAATCAGTCCAGAACCAGATTTGCATCTTAACGATATCCACTACATTCTCCATTCCATCTTCTTCGAAGCGTACATAATTTCCCTCCTTCCATAAGTACCAAATGGTTACTTGCCATGTTACATGGCTGATCCGCTTCCAAAGTCTACCTTTGAATGCACTGGTGAAGGAGACGAAATGTTGTTGTACCTGTGATCGAGGTTGCACTGTGATATCCATCTATCTTTCAATTTCATTCCACACTTCTGCAGCATGAGCACAATTATAAGGAAGATGGTCGATGCTTTCCTCCTCTAATGCACACCAAACACAACGTCTTTCAGCTTCAGAGGCCAAGAGTCCTTGCACCCTTAGTTTATCCATTGTTGCAATGCGAAGCTAGAGTACACGCCATGTAAACACTTGAATTCTGAGGGGTGCCAATTGATTCCATGCTTCTGAGAGATACGCTCTGTTTTGCATCTGGTCAATGGATGCTGGATTCAGCAAAATATCGTATGCTGAAGCCGTCGTGTATTTACCAGTATTGTCTGTCGTCCACTCCCAACTGTCTGTCTGTGTAGAGTCTAGTTCATAGCGAGATACATGCAATTTTAGCGGCTGATATTTGTCATTCTCCCATGATCTTAATGGCCTGCGGAACTTCAGCAATAATGTAGCATGGTCTGCAAGATTCTCAGAATTTTCTCTTGCTTGCAGCACTGTAATGTTCCTTGAGGTCGTTAGTTTGTAGAGATCACTGAAAAAAGTAGCATAAGCTCCATCTTCGATCTAGTTCGTTTTCCAGAATAGCACCTCTAAGCCTGAGCCTATTAGCATCTTGATGCCATTATTGAACCATGATGTTGTGGCTGCTCTCTTCCATATGTCTTTCCAGGTACCAGAGGTGTTATTAGGCAATTTGAGGAGATGTCTCTGTCATTCTGTCCTCGATTTGAAAATATTTTTTTGTGATCAAAGCACACCACAGGCTTGTAGACTCCTCTTTAAATCTCAATAGCCACTTCCCGAGCACCGAAACATTCATATTGTGCAAGTCCTTTAATCCTAATCCGTCATCCTTCTTCTTTAAACACATATGCTGCCATTTGATCTAATGAATTGGCCTGGCCTGGCTTGATCTCGTCTGCCATAAGAACTTCGTCAATATACTGGTGAGTTGCTTGATTACCTGCTTAGAAGCTAAAAAAATCTACATATAATATATGGTTAGGCTTGTTAGTGTTGACTTAAGCAGCGCATGTGGCCTGCGAAAGATAAAAACTTGTTTTCCCAGCATTGAAATCTTTTTTTCGTTTGTTTGATTAGCACATTCCACATTCTGCATTTTCCTGGGTTTTCTCCTAATGGTAGGCCCAAATACATGAACGCGAGTTTTCCATGTTTGCATCTCAGGTTTCCTACAAAGGAAGTTAGATTTTCAGCAGAAACATTGAGTGCATATATAGTGCTTTTAGTAAAATTAACTGAGAGACCGGAGAGCAACTCAAATGTCTGCATGATGCCTTTTATAGTTAAGACATTTTTAGTTATTCCCTTGATAATGAGCACGCTGTCATTTGCATACTGCAGGTGAGAGATCTGAATCCGACCAATCTTGGCCCCTTCCAGTACATTTGATCGAGTATCCTCGTTTAGAAGTAGATGGAGACCTTCTGCCATAATAAGAAAGAGCAGGGGCGAAAGAGGGTTGCCCTGCCTTAGACCGCGTTGCATTTTAAACTCCTCGGTACTTGCTCCATTTATCAAGACTGCTGCTCGAGCTGTTGAAACGTACTCCATTATCCATGACCATAATTTGCAAGAAAATCCCATCTTCTGAATCATTTTCTCCATAAATGTCCAACTCACTATGTCAAATGCTTTTGTGAAGTCCAGTTTGAGTAGAAGGAGCGGCTGTTTGCTCCTCTTGTAGGAGTGTATGATTTCATTAGCTACCAAGACACCGTCTATTATCTGCCGCCCTTTTAGGAAACTGGTTTGATTTTCAGAGATCAACGTACCAATGACTTGCCCAAGTCTAGCTGATAATATCTTAGCCAGCACCTTGTATCCACAGCTCATTAAGGAGATTGGCCTGTATTCTCCAAGTGCAACGGGGTTCCGCCCTTTTGGTATAAGTGTGATCCATGTAGCAGTGAGTTCCTTAGCTAACTTCCCACAGCGATGAAACTCCTTGATGGACTTAATGAAGTCCTCTTTTAATATGTCCCAATTCTGCTGCACAAAGAAGTTGCAGCCATCAGAGCCAGGGCTCTTTCTCGGGTGACTGTTCCAAACTACTGTTGGAATTTCCTCCTCAGTAAACTCGGTTGTGAGCATCACATTTTGTTCCTCTGTGACCTTTCATTCTGCTGGAATGTCAAGATTAACTATGGGGCTCCTTGTAGGTGTGTATAGATTTTTGAAAAAATCTTTCACAACCTCTTTGGCGGCACTCACCTCTTCCCTCCATATACTATTAACTTGCAGACCTCAAATGTTGTTTCTTCATCGATTATTCTTGAGTTTGGAGTGGAAGAACTGAAAATTGTCGTCTCCCTCTTTTATCCATGTTACTTTGGACTTCTGCATCATTAATTTTTCTTGATTCAGCAATGTTGTATGAAGCTTTACAACAGCCTGATTTTTTGCACCTCTCTCGTCTGGTTGCAGTATTCCTAGATCTGTTTTAAATCATAGGTGGCTATCTTGAGTTTGGCGGATTTGATGGTTCTATCAATGTCACCAAACTCCGTTGTGTTCCAGTGATTAAGTCTTGCCCTGAGGAAACTCAACTTTTGGTGAAGAATAAAGCCTCTAGATCCGATTACTTCAAGAGCGCTCCACTCCTTCCTGATTATTTCGTTGAACCCTTCATGACTACTCCAGCAATATAGGGTGTGTGTTATCTTAGGTCCCCAGTCAAGCTCTTTTGTTTTCAATATGATCGGGCAACGATCCGACAAGGATTGTTCTACTACATGTTGAAAGAGATTCAGCCATTGCATTAGCCGACCTTCACTAAGCGAGAATCTGTCTACATGAGGTCCCTTTTCCACCATAACAGGTTAAAATTCTCTGCTGAAGTCGTAAATTGACCAGCCTTGCCCCTACAATGAATGTATTGAAGTCGAGCATCTCACGAACTGCTGGAGAGGATAAGCTGATCCTTTCCTCTACGTTGCGAATCGCATTAAAGTCCCCAACCACGCATCATTTTACTCCCTACTTGCTTCATATTTCCAAAATTATTCTGCCCCAGGGATCTCTCTTTTCAGCAACGAAAGAGGGTGCATACACATTGATCACACTCACTGAGTTTTTTCTGATCCCCATGTGTCATCCATCCTAATGTATCCTCTATCCATTTTAGTATCCAGTAGATTGAACATCTCCTTATCCCAAATGATCAACAGACCACCTAATCGACCTTGTGCATCCTGATGAACGTATTCATACCCTACTCCAGGCCATATATGTACTCCTGTCCTCGTAGTAAACTTCTCCATTTTTGTTTCTTGCACACAGACCAGTTCTGCATTTTGGTTCCGAATTATACTTCTTAGGTAACTTTTCTTTATTGTAGTATTCAACCCGAGGGTATTGTCAGTGAGTATTTTCATTGATCTGGCACTTGTGATGCTGGGACTGTACTCTCATGTGATGCTAGCTTAGCAACAGCTGCTTCATCCATTTTCCTGAACTGTTCCACCATTTCCTCATCTGTCCCAGTTGCAGTAACTCCCAGAGTTTCATCATTTCCCATATCCTAACAAGTTCTGAGTCTAAACTGACAACCTCCTGATTCTCCACTATACCCAGCGAGGGATCCAAAGTTTCCAGAATAGGACTCCTTTGAGGATACGAATACCTTACCAGTGAGGTGTTCAATTCTGTCTTTCTACTGGAGCTCATATCTTGACCTTTTGCTAATTTACTTCTTTCTGAATGGGAGGGTGGAACTAGCAATCCCATAGAGATCTTAGTCAGTGTTTGAGGAGATTGGACAATGAAGAAATTCATATCAAAATGATTGCTACTACATGATGGAGTACTTGGAGTTCCAGAACCTTGATATCCTTCAAGCTGTCCAGATTCTTCTGGGCTGGTTACCTTGCTACTCTCCGTGTCTGAGAAATCCAATGCACGGCTTATATTGTTCAATTGTTCATTACCCCCAAGCTTCTGGTGTTGTAGTGCCAAAAGTACCGTGAACACTCCGTTCTGCCTTATCCTTACCACTTGCTGTTTTGCTGTAGAGGAGCGCTCTTTGCTTTTTCGTGGCTTTTTCCCACGGTTTGATCTGGTTGTGATGAAGTTTAAACCTCGATCAAGAACCTCCTTCCCAACTCTCGATCAATTTCCTTCTCAGTTTGCACCTTTTCAATCCCCATTTCAATGTGTTCGATTTCACTTTCCTTCGAAGAGGTCGCTGGTATTGTTGGGGGCACACTTATGAGACTATTTCTTTCTGCTGAGTTATACACCATCAATTCGGAAGTGTTCTCCAAGGCTGCTGTCTAGCGAGGCTTGTTGGGGCTAATAACTCTCACTAGGCTTGTAGTGACTGTGTTGTTTACAATCTCTGCATTATTGCTCTCAGGATTGTACGGTTCGATATTCAATTTGCCAAGAGTATAAGGCCTTGTCGGTATGTTACCAACACTAGTTGAGGTACTGGCATGAGTAACTCGCTTTCCCTTCATCCTCTGACTGTTAATTGCTCCTGTTGGGCTTATATAGTATAAATATTAATTAATCCGTTTAATTAATTTAATCTAAAGCCCACTACCCACCTAAGCCCACCTAATCTCTATATAAGGATACCATGGCCTAAGAGATTGTTAATCTAATT